>NQII01002503.1:39127-59149 GCA_002778355.1 Clitarchus hookeri | reverse complement strand
CTGGAGATCTGCGAAATTTGCGTTATTATTTAGCAACAAGCTAGTCTTCACTTCTCTGTACACGCCTGAGCAAAATGCGTGATTACAATGGCTGATGGCCTTTACGTGGAGTCATGCATCTCTTTGATCGCATTGCAGAGGGTTGGTCAGTCTACCCTTTCAACTTTTGTTATTGGCTTGAAAGAGGTATTTACGTCGCGCTACACGAACTGTCAGCCAATGACAGCTACATGAAGTTTGGTCTGCTACCGGATAAAAACGCGAATTTTTCACGTCTCTACCAACGACGTAAGCATTACAAACACGCAGGTGTTTGAAGTCTATTCTGCCTTCTAATAATAACGCGAATTTTTCAGATCTGCGAAGGTTAGTCTTGTAGTAATTTCGATAGTGTGTTTATTTTCTCAGCGTGCCTGCCATTATCGGAACCGTTAACTGAGTAGCGGTGGTGATGCACGAGCGGTTGCCCTCGGGCCGCGTGCTTCACGTCGGAAGTTACGAACCAGGCGCCAGGTGGTGACACGTGACTCGCGTTCTGATCGATAGTGACAGGCACAGGCGAGGCGGTTGAATCACGGGAACTGAGATTGTCGGTAAGCTGCGACGCTTCACCTGATTCCTCGGGGAACAACTTCATCTGACAGCGTTCAGTCCCCGAACCGCGCGGGCACGACCTGGGTCATCCATTTCCACCGTTCGCACACGCCTCACGGACAACCGTCGCTACTCCTGAGACGGGGCCTCGGTGGCTGAGCGGTTAGACTGCTCGCCTCCCACCAAGGGGATCCGGGCTCAACCCCGGGCCGGTTCACTCCGGGTTTTAGCAATTTGGAATCGTGCCGGACGATGCCGCTGGTGGGTGGGTTTTCTCGGGGAACACCTGTTTTCCCCTCTCCATTCTCATCTCATCTCAACCTCATCGGTTTTCAAGACATCGTTGACAAGAGCCGTCCAAATCTCTCAACTCAACTACTCCTGAAAGAACTTAAGGATTCGTGATTTTGAAGTAGCGACAATTAATTTTCGCGAAATTAATACCATGCAGGATAGATTTCAACTTCATACATGCATACCTGCAGTTGATTTCGTGANTCGCGAAATTAATACCATGCAGGATAGATTTCAACTTCATACATGCATACCTGCAGTTGATTTCGTGACGGACCATAACGATAACGTGCCAAATACTGTGAATATATCTGCTGGAAAGAGTTTTGTGAGGGAGGGGGTGTTTTTAATTGTCCAGTACGGCCACCTGATGGGTCCTAACAGCCATGAATAAATTCCACGAACACCCTAAATTTCTGTGAATTCATTTGTCGGTAGGTTAAACTTCACACTCATTCATTTGTTGCACCTCTTATTCTGTAGGCTACATGATTCCGTAACGCTGCTAACAAAATTTTATTGATGGTTTTCCGNCATTTGTTGCACCTCTTATTCTGTAGGCTACATGATTCCGTAACGCTGCTAACAAAATTTTATTGATGGTTTTCCGGCCTGCGGGCGTAACGAGCCAATTACTATTAAAAATAATTGATTGAAGTCTAAGAGTGACTCTGAATGAATCTGCAAAATTTCCGGGTCATCCAATAATAATTCATTTCAGAGTTAAGTTCGCTAATTATTGAAGATAATTCTGTTAAAACACGTCACGCGAATGATAAAAAAAATGTGCGGTACTTCAGTCATGATTAGTTAAGATAAATCAACTTATTTTTCAGATAAGTTATATTCGATAAGAAATACGCCTCTGCTAATCACGTGCATTTTTTGTTCTTCTGAAGAAAAAAAAAACAGGTGTTTAGTAAACTAAATTTAGATAGTGTAATAACGGGCCCCTGATAACAGAAAGGAGCCCACTTACATATTCCACGAAGAGAGAAGCAGAGCTTGTGGTTGTGGTTGATGCACTGTTGTACCTTTAAAGTTTAATGACAATGGCAATGCAAGGTTTATGTGAGTAATGAAGTGAACTTTATCCAGTGCCTAAGGGGCCACGGTGGTGTAGTGGTTAGACAACTAGCCTCCCACCTAGGCCAATCGGGTTCCATTCCCGGCGGGCCAGAGTCTTCTGTGTTCATTGCGGCTATTATCTTTGTCGAGTTTTGATTTTTACTGTCCTGCTGTGTCTTCCGAAATATTTTTTTCTTTTTACTGGTGTCGGTTTTAGTATGTGTCGTTTCTCTATTGGGTTTTTTGGTTGTGTTTTAATTATTTTACATAAGTTGGTTCCTTAATAATGTGTTCCTGATTTGTGTTTATTGTGGTTGTTGTCCATGTTTCTTATCCAGTTTGTTGTATTTCGCTCGTTGGTTCATGTTATATTGACTGCTAGGTTCTTTTACAGTTGCTAGCTTTTTGTCGCTCATTTTATGGCATTTGTTTGGCTTTCAGTTTCATTGTTTTGTTCTTAGGTTTATTTGTTTTTGGCATTGGATAGCCTACATTCAATTTAAATACTCACGGAAAACTTTCATAGAGGTTAATTAAAAGCGGTTAGTGATGCGTTAATATTTACCACTAGAGGAACTGTTGGTCTCTGAACTCTCATTTACCACCGCCCTACGGGACACCACACCGGACAAGCTTACTGAGCTGCCTGCAGATATGTAACTAACACTTAGATATTTCCCTACAAGGAACTAAGTCAGTCATTAGTTGTTACAAGAAAACGAAAAGAACACCAGATAAATAATTTAAACAATAGAACAACGGGGACGTAATAAATACGTAAATAAATATATGTATGTATGCATGTATGTATAACACTGACACAGCCAGAGAATAGTAAGCTACACAGAAGTTAAATGGCGTGGCTGTGCCTTTGATATAGGCATGTCCATTCGTTGGTAGGCTGCGCGAGGCTCTGGAAGTTGGGCCTTTTGTGTCTTAGGCTACTGCGTAGTGCGAAAGATTCCCTACTGGTTGAATCTGATGAATAAGTTACCAGGTGATAATTGGCGAATGGCGTTCCAATGACATTTTGATGACGCATGCGGGCGGAGTTAGCGGTAGAAAGANGCTGACGCATGCGGGCAAAGTTTGCGGTAGAAAGGGCTGTTTCTCTTCTGTATGCTGTGGCACAACGATGGCAACACAGACGAGCATGGCCGACTTCAGACTTCATTCGACGAAAACCGTTGCGACGTTTGAAAATGGAACCTACTCCCTTCTTTGGGCATAAACGCATATATAGATTAAGATACATAAAAATATGAACATGTTTTAATTAAATAGATATGTTGTCCCGTGTCGTTTCCTTTTTGGTTTACCGCCTCATACTCGTATGTGCAAATAAAGCTCAGTTTTCAGGTTATGTTTTCCTCCGAGCGTCTCTAGCGACTTTTCTCAGCGATTGTCGTTCAACGACTGTCTTTCGACTGTGTGCATTTTGCTGTTTCCACCGTAATGGGACTATACGGTAGAGTACGTAGGCCAGCTGCGCAGTAACCACTCGCCATGTTCCAACATTTTACATCTTTTGTCAAATCAAAAACAATGTGATTAAGAACTGAAGACATAAATAACACTTTTTATGTACCTGCTTTATTTGAAACGTTTGTCAACTAGAATGTATTCAAAGTAGTGAAAGTATTTTATTCATGTGAAAAGGGGTGTCTGTTGAAAGATCAGTCGTAAACAAACACACACATCAATGTTGTCCAAGTGACTTTGACAGTTGTGTTGTATTGGCGATGGGTGACTCAATGTTGTGGACATGAGCAGAAGAGGAAATTTGGTCCGCCTTCTCTTTGGTCTACGGTTTCCGTCATTGCTCGCAGACCTAAGGAAAAAATACGTTAATCGCCACACCGATGAAAATTCCCGTACGTCCACTGAAGTTTTTACGGGCGGGTATTGTTGATAAAAAGAAACGCTGTCTGCTTCGCCGCTGCAACAATAAATTTTTTCCAGCGGCAGTTAGGAAATTACCGCCACTTACACCTCTACGTTCCGACATCGAAAAGTAGCACAAACCACCTTTCAACAGGCATTTCAAACTTTCTAACGTTATCAGAAACTGCAAAGTCGCGTGCTTCGCTAACATATGAATAATTTGTTTAACCCAGTTCTTTGCAAGCAAAGTCTATAAGAGAATGGCAAGAGAAATGGGTTATCATTAGGGGCAGTTATATTTCGCGAAAAGATTTCGAGACAAGATTCAGTCCAAAGCACTGTTGGGTCGTCCAGCTTCTTTGATTGGCTAAACAATGTTCTGGCCCGTGTTAACCGTTTGCGCACGAATCACGAAGGTTCAGTGTCGGAGTTACTTAGTCCCGAGTGGCTTGGTCAAAGACGGACACGGCACCAGCAGCCAATGGAGGTATAACAACAGCTGAAATGTGTATATAGTATTGAAGTCTACGACGTGCTCAGATTTTTACGCGAAAAGTCACTGGCCCTAGTTGTCATATATTATTCTTTCGTCTTCAAATCCATCTTAATAATAAACCTTTTAGACTTTTTTTATTTTACATTTTATTAAGTGAAATTAAACTTTTTCTGTAGTCCCAGTTCATAAAACACAAGTAAAGGGAAAAATCTACTAAATTGACGAAGTCCCGCGAATTTACGGAAGGCCGAGCATTGTAAATGATATCGAACCCTGCTATAAATAGTCGTGGCCATTCAGTGAACTTTTCATCCTCGTTTAGGTGACTTACTGTACATTTCGCATGGTATCTGCTATCATTTCTTATGATAAACACCAGGAGGGAGGGGGGCGGAATTCATCCGTAGGTTGATATATGACCGTTTGTAGCCTCTTCACTCATTAAATAGGTACACAGTGGCCTTTTTCTGCTATTCTAATTAATAACTTGCAACAAATTTCCAGCAAGAAGTAAAGAAAAGCCTTTCAGTAGGGACACCCGAATTTCGCGGAAAGATTTCCGCACATGCTATCTTTCGATACCTGCGGGCGTGCCAGGAGTAATGTCACGGCACAGAACTGATTAAGTTGAAAGGTTTTGGTCGCAGATCAATAACGGTGTATTGAGCGTCGGTGAGAGTGAAATGAAGCGAAGATGGAGCAACTGAAGAAGTTATGAAATGTTCCTTCCCCATTACCAGGCTGCTGGTTGCGGACGAGCCGGCAGCCATCTTGGATGACGTCACACCACCCTTTTTTCTCTCGGAATTTCCTTTTTTTTTTCTCCTTTAAAAACTTCCCGAATTTGCCTCTAAACATCCAAAATTTTCTGAAAATAGCATGACTTCACAATGTGGCTAAATTACTCCATCTTAGGAATGTGCAGTTGGTAGTCATCCTGAAATTCACGCTCTGTAATTCCATGTTAGCACCATCCATTTTGTCTGAAGAATGATCGAGCTCATTGCCCCATCATGCAACTTCATGCACTACCTTGTTGCAAGCATATATTCTGCGACCTATGCCAACTACGCATATGCTAAGGACAGCAATACCAATCACACACACGCATATGCTAATTGTACATATACTAATCGCACTTATGCTAATCGCGCACACGTCAATCACCCCACCACCTTGCCTACGTCCCGCCATCTTGGATTCCCATCGCCAAACTACCACTCATGCCAGTTAGAGCATAGCTTCAAGGTGGTACGACTAAGACGCCTTAATCCCTCTTATAAGCATAGTTGGCCACCATTTCCGATCCGTTTAATATAAAGTTGCCAAATTCATAATATAGGCATCATCCACGATGTCGAATAGAGTGGCATACTCAATTAAGCCTTAAGTCCTCTTATAAGCAGAGTTGGCTGCTATTTCCAAACCGTTAGTCACTAAATGAATAACATAGACATCATTTTTGAAGTCGAATAGGGCGATAGAGTTAATTACGCCTTAAGTCCTCGTATAAGCATAGCTGGCTGTAATTTCCGATCTGTTTAAGATATAGTCGTCAAATTCATAACATAGACATATTTTTTTATGTTGAATAGGGCTATAAAGTCAATTACGCTTTAAGCCCTCGTATAAGCATAGTTGACTGTAATTCCCGAACTGTTTAAGATAGAGCCACCAAATTCATAACATACGAATCACCCCTGACGACAAAAAGGACCGCAGGCCCATGTATGGCCTATGACCAATAATAAGCATAGTTGGCTGTAATGTCCGAATTGTTTAAGATATAGTCATCAAATTCATTACATAGGCATCACTCTTAATGTCCAATAGGGCGAGTAGTTATAAATAGGGTATTGGAAAAAAAGGTCGCCGGGCGCGGGACTGGACTGGCGGCGGCCATCTTGGATGACGTAATTTTCCCCTGAACACTTTTCCCTTCTGCGGCGGCCATTTTGGCAGCTAATACCGGTAAAAATGACACATTTCTCTCGAAATGTTCCGATTTTCCCTTTAAAAAAAATGTCATGCACAATCCGACTGGTTTGCACAATGTAGATGGATCCGGCCGAAAATTGTGCAACGTCAGCTGAAATGTGCAATCAGGTACGCGAGGCTCTCGAAATGGTCTCATCACTGATTGGCTACGCAAGGCTCTCGAAAGGGTCTCGTCACTGACAAGCCAGCAACATCAATCTTAGGTGAAGAATGTTCGTGTTCATTGCCCCATCCCCGGTCTAGCAACTTCTCTCATCATGTTATTCCCTCCTACCATATGTCGATACTTCACGCTCTTGCATTCCTGTTTTCTCATAGCCCTTTCTTCCTCATCCCTACATCACACTCTTGCATTCCAGACCAACATCATCGTTCACAGTCCCTACTTCATGATATTTCATACCAAGCGAGGGCGTTTTCTCTGAGTCTTCCCGAATTCGAATATCTGGTTCCATGCTCTAGCATTCCAAGGGAGGGAGTTTTCTCAGTGTCTTCCCGAATTCGAATACCCTGTTCAATGCTCTCGCATTCTAAGCTAGGGGGTTTTCTTCGAGTCCTCCCGAATTCGAATATCTTGTTCCACGCTCTTACACCCTATGCATACTTAAAGACATAGTTGACTGTAATTTCCTAACTATTTCAGATACGGTCACCAAATTCGTAACATAGACATCGTCCCCGACAACGAAAATGATCGCAGAGTCATTTATGCTCCACGCAAACTTATAAACATAGTGGACTATAATTTCCGAACCGTTTAAAATACAGTGAACTTATTGATGCACGATAATGCAATGGCTGGCCATCATACTGATTCGTCATGTTAACTAACTATGGTTCCAGTGTCCATAACATTATCCGTGCCTGCATCATGTTCCCAAACAGTGTGCGAAGAAGGACATGCGAGTGTTGCAGACATTAACTATGAAGAATTCGAGACATACAGATCGTCAGAAGCTGTGAACTACAAACATGCTCTGCTATCACGCGTGGTGAAAAATGAAGAATTTACAACTAACCAAGACAATGAGAATGAATATGTGACCTCCAAGTCTACTCCTGACGATATTAAGTATGCATATTCTATTGATGATGATGAAGTGCCGACATCTGCAAAGCAAAATCATAAACATGTTGCTGAACATAAAAGCTACTTGACGTTGGGACGGAATAAATGCTGATTCGAACCTAGTACTCTGGCCCAGAGGTATCTAACAACCTACTCATCACAGAAGAACATAGTTGCATACATGTATCGCGAACCATTGCAGAACAATTCCTGCTGTGCACATGGGTAACCTTTAACAACCAGCCATAGAATGAAAAAAAAAGAAGTAATATATAATTGCAATGTTAACAGCCCATACATAGCCAAGGGTTCACTAAAACATGTACGTGTTAATATAAATAAACATTAACATAATGCTAATGCGTTCTCGGTCGCCATATTGGATGACGTCATGCCACCTGTTTTTCCCTCAAAAATTCCAAAATTTCCCGCAGAAATTTTTCTTAACAAAATTTATATGAGTCAGTCAGTCCGAAAATAGCATGATTCCACAATGTGGCTAAATGGCTTCATTCTGGCAAGTGGAGTTGGGAGTCACCCTGACTGTCACGCTCTGTCATTCCATGCCAGGACCATCCATCTTGTCTGAAGAATGTTCGAGCTCATTGTCCCATAATGCAACGTCTTCGCTCTCCACTTTGCGTCACTCCTATGGGTGTATGGCGTAAGGTAGGAACTAAGGTCTGTGGCGCTAAGGAAGAGCAGGCGATGAAGATCCCTAGCTAGGTGTAAAGCTAGTTCTGACCAAGACAACCAAAGTCGGACTGGTTTACACCAATCAGAGAAGTTCAACGCAGTGGTTGGAGCAGTGGGTTACCCGTCTGCAGCCAGCAGCCATGTGGCGGGGAAGGAACATTTTATAACTACTAGCGGAGGAATGCTTGGGTTGGGGAAACGGCAGTGCCCCGACGATACCCGCCGACCAACGACAACGTCAACCATGTTTCCCACATGCGAAAATTCAGGAGTCTCCACTGGGAATCGAACCCGTTTCGGTTTGGTGGGACGCGACTAAAATAACTATCACACCACCGCAGCCCCCTCACAGAACACATGACTCACACAGTGAAACGGCGTGGCTTTTCATTTAATGTAGGCGTATCGTTGAGTTGAGATATTTGGACAGCTCTAACAACGTGGTCTTGAGAGCCGATGAGAGTGTAATTAAGTGAGAATTCAGCAATGCCAGAGTGTAAGGGTGGGGGAAACGGGAGATCCCCGAGAAAACCCGCCGACCAGCGGCATTGTCCAGCATGATTCCCACTTGTGAAAATCCGGGAGTTTCCCAACTGGGGATTGAATCCGGTTCGCCTTGGCGTATGAATGCACTCACTTCACCACATTTAATGTAGTTAATACCTTCAAACCGAATGGTATGATGATTACGTGAAAACGAAATGAAAGACGTAAAAGCAAACGAAAGACTGAATGTTTGTGTGGTTTCGTAAAATGGTATTATAAAAGGCGAAACTCACATTGAAAAACATATTTTTATGGGTTTTATTAGTTAATGCGTTGCTATTTCATTTGATAAACCTTATTTAACTGATCCATCAGTCAAAAAACTAATTACTGGAAAAACAGCGAAATAATGACTGATGAATCAGTGGAAAATGTCACTGAATCAATAAGTGAAGGAAAACTGGCATTTTTCACTAATTAATCAATTAAATTGACTGAAATGTCGGTTGAATAAACCAGGTGCTGTTAACTGGTTTATAAAGAGAAATTCTCGTTGATTCAGATTTAGAGTGTAGGTTGCTGCAAGATGAATTCTTGAAATCCGCGTTCCTCTACAGATGGCTGGTGAGTTCCAATTAACTGTATTCTCTCGGTGACCACAGAACACAAAAGTGGAACTGCCCCTCCTAAACCACATGAGAAAATAATGCGCAGAAGTCGAAAATGCGTCTGGCGAACCGGGAGAGTCCATTGCCGCTGCACGAAGGGGTGGGGTTGTACAGTTCAGTAGTGACAGCGGCCGAGTGCGGTTAGGCGAGGGCTGCTCCGTCTCTGCACATCACCTGTTGAAAAACTGCAAGTCTCGCAGTGCGGTATTTAACAGCTCGTTAGTAGAGAGCGATGTTTATTAGTTTGGTATGTATAGCGACGGCAGTGTCAAGTGGTTTCCTGCCCTCCAGCGGCAGGCGCTCGGGTGAGCCCTTCCTTACACTGCTTCCCCTACCTTCCCTCCCTCAAAGTTGCGCCAAGATTATTTTATAACTTGAACTTTACTATACCACGCACGAACTCCAACCGCACACGCCAGCAAAGTGGCGTTACTGGCCAACAATATGGCACGGCGCCGTTTGCCAATCAGGTCCAGCATGTTTTCAAACAACCGCGGTCTAATCATGAAAGGAATGCACGAGTATACGTTCTTGAAGTCTAACATGCCACCGAAAGTATGTGCGAAATAATAATAATAATGGCGTGTGGGCAGTGCACCGAGGGCAAGCTACACCCTCCGAGTGACGATATTTCCGTAGGTGACCGTCATCCCCGAGCATGACAGAAATGAAACCCTAGAATGGAGCGGCGCTGGGATGCAAGGGCGGGGGAAACGGGAGTACCCCGAGAAAACCCGCAGGCAAGCGGCATCGTCCAGCACGATTCCCACATGCGAAGATCCGTGAGTGAACCCGCCGGGGATCGAACCCGGATCGCCGTGGTGGGAGGCAAGCGCCCTGGCCACTACGCCACCGCTGCCCCTACTATGTGCGAAATTCACGCGCCTCTAGCCATCTGCTTTGCCTCCAGCAACTGTCAGTTCTTCCAGAGTCTTTATTACAGGATGTGTAGGTGTTCTGTGATTAGGCTACACATGATTCGGTTATTTTTTGTGATGTGGGTGTATCGCTAGTGAGGAGAGAGAGAAGCGTGTGCCGGATAAGCCGATGCCCGAACTCGAGAAAGAACACGAACACCCCTAGTGATCATCGGGACTCTCTCTGACGTGCCTGTCGTCACGTGAACTCGACAATTTCATTGTGCGGCCTGCGCTTATCTTCAGGGACACCTGATTTTCTCGAGAACCTTCCCGACTAGCTGTATTTCAAAACACTTCCGCCCAGCTCCACTTTTGTGGTTGCTTGATTGTGATTGCTGCGCATGTTATCTGCATGTCCACAATTCACATACGTTCAGAATCGGAGGAACCTACCGATTGGCTTGAAACTTTATGTGATCAAGATACGCTGCTAATGACTTAAGATGACGGTTACAGACATCCGATTTTCGCCAAAAGCGTTCCTTTGGAGTTATATTTCAAAACACCTTAGCTCACATACACTTTCACAATTGGAATGTTTTAACTGTTACGCGTTTTATCCACCTGCCCGCCCAATCGCAGACGTTCGGTACCGGAGAAATCTTAATCTGATTGGTCAGGCAAATACCATATCGTCCTCTTCAAGCACGCGGCGGATAACCAAACTAAAACTGCAGGTGCGTACGTAGGATATTGAAGTGGATCTTATTGTTTTCGCCAAAATGGGTTATCCTAGCAATTGTTTTTCGTGGGGAAAGTTGACTAATTATTATAATTCCATACACTAAGCACACGGAGGAATATTTCCTTTATTTTGAATATTATTTTTATTATCTTACTAGTTGCGGTGCGTGATTGGAGCTCGTTTCCCATTTTACTTGGCCAATGATAATTCAAATATTTATTGTTTGTAATTGGTCTTCAGAAATTAAAGTCAAGTGGGGAACAATTGAATTGTCCAATCATAAAAAATACTGCAGTTTTTTTTTGGACGATACTTTTACACAAAAAATATTAGGATTGCCGAATATCTCTACTATGAATCCACGAAATCTTCAGGTCTATAATTATTAATAATACATCAGTGAAAGAGTCGCTTGTATCGTTACCTGGCCAACATGGCACATTTCCGTTTATCAATCAGGACCTAGTAATTTACTTACCAGGCAGCAGCCCAACCAATAGGGAGTCGCTCGCAGGACTCAGTAGTCAAATTAAACAAAAGGTTCACTTTCGGAGCCTTGCGCAGCCAAGCCGCAAGTGGGCACGCCCGCATCAAAGGAACCGCAACGAGCACTCTTCTGCATATCTGCCTGTTCTACAACCGGGTGACACGTGAGCCGGTGTTGTTATCTGTCGGTCGCTCACGCAACTGGCTCGAGGGAGCGAGCACTCAGATGGCACATTGTCCCGCCGAAATGCGACATGGGGGTGGGCGTCTTATCGCGTGTGCCCTGCCCACGCACCTCGGGGACTGTCCGTACACCATTCGTGATTCTGTCCTCCGCATGGCGTTGTCTACCATCATGTCTTACTTACTGCAAGTCGGTATATGCAAAATTAGCGTTATTATTTGGTGACCTATTTTACTTCAAACACCCGTACGTTCACATTGCTTGTTCCATTAGCAGATATGGTGTTTTTTTCGCGAAAATATTACGTGTCAAGGTAGCCTCTGAACCTCTACGGCTTCCTAATACTTTTATTATTGGTTGACACATTCACAGCATTCCGCAGGTGAATCGTGTACGTTCGGTGTGATGCCAACAGGGATCTCATTGCGCCAGCCAAACAAGGAAATATTAGCTCACATGTACTGCGGCCTGAGAGGAAAGAAACTTTGCAGACGTGTGCATAAGGACGCTAAAACCTAACATGCTGCACAACATTTTCGCAATAAATCACCATAGCCATTGAACCACGGTGTATGTAATACGGCCCGGAGAACTATGAGCTAATGAGCTAATAAGAAGAAATACACATATGATTAGTGTCACTGGAAAAATCGCAAAACAGTTAGAGCCAACTTATTTTCCAAAAAACACTGTAGCATCATAATAATTTTATGATTGGTTGATGCATTTTTTGACTCAGCTTGGCACTTTGCACAATGACAAGAGAACTGGGAAAAGTAGCTTCATACACACATGAGACAAACAATAATAAAAGAAAATTTGCTGACATGCGCACAGTACGTTGAAATCTGTAAAAGTCAACTTTTCCCGCAATAAACCCTCGTTAGAGACACTGGAAAATCGTAAAAATGTTCTGAGCAGACATATTTTCGATAATACTGTAGCGAGTTTATCCTTTTATGATTGGAGAAACAAGTTTTTGACTCGGCTAAGTTATTTGCAAACCAATTGCAAACATTCGTGTATACAGTATCATAATCCTCACTGGCCCAATAAAATGGGTTATGGAATGTTCGCGGTAAACTGAGCACTTTTTAAAGTCTTTCTTAAAATAAACTTATATGCATAGTGTGTATTCTTCCGCCATATTGAAAATTAACATTGCCATGAACTTATTACTTTATTCATGCGCGAGTGAAGTGAAACAGTAAAATTATTAAAATAGCACAAATTAAAAATCATGCAAATTCTTACTGTTACGTGCATTAAAAAATATCAAGCAAAATAAATAATGTAAATATTCACAAATGTTTGCCTAACACGTCTAATTCAACGTTAAGACATGAAACTACTTTTCCTCCGCCATTGCCAACTTCACCGGGCATATGCCAGCCAGTGTGCCCGTTAAACAATATGCAGGTAGGGGCAGTGATATTTTTAAAAGGTTTATTTCAAAAGTACTCAACTAACCGTGAACACCCCTTAGTAGCTCCATAAATGCACGATAACTTAAGCGAGGAAAACTGTCTAAGGTGTTTACGGTAGGTTGAAACCTAGGGAGCAGTCAACTTTTTCCGCGGTAATATATCGTCTCTCATGTGTAGAGACCTGAAAAATTCACTGTTTCATTTCGGAGAAGCTAGAAATCAAAACCTCGTACGTTTGTATTACTTATTCTATTGGCCCACTCGTAAGTTTACACCTCCTGGACAACTCTGAGCTAATAACAAACGCACAATAAAATGCGGACAGAATCACCGTCTTCCGCTAATACAACAAGCAACCAATGAACAGTGATATTTGCGTTATTTTACATACGACAATGGAGTATAGCCTACAGGTCATTGAACTAGCGAATTTTTCATGTCTCTACTCATGTGCAACCAAGTTACAAGAGAACCAGGGAGGAGCCAGGTTCTCTTGTAACTTGGTTACACGCGATTTGACAGAATCGTAGTTAGAGGCGATAGATTGCAGCGGACCCGAGGATACACAAGACTGTGACGCCTATCCTGCTGCAGGAAAATAAACACGAATTTCACATGTCTAAATTTACAAGTGCTAGGTCCGGAGTTTACGTGCCGATTTAAACGTTGTCCGCGGTCATGTCCGAATCCCCTGATCAAGACAATGGAAACAGACGAGTGATTTCTTGTTCGTACATATTGTCGCGCGGAAAATAACGACTATTAATAGAGACTGCCACCATTTCGCGTTGCATAACGGTGCAGTACAAGACTTTGTAGTGCTGTACACAGTTAAGCAGAGGCCATTTCTTCTTGGCTGCTGCCAAGACGCAATCAATTCGTCTGTTACACTCGGCCACACAGAATTAAGCCACTCGAGTGCTGAGTGTTCGCTATTGGCTCAGAACCCTGCAGGGCGAGGCGGATGAACGCAGGTCCAACGAAACCACGGAAACTAATGTTAGATTTCATGTCATCTATCTTGGTACTGAATTATTTCGCGAAATGACAGGGTTCATAACTACAAATTAATAAATATTAATATTGAAAAACAGACCTGCAATTAACTATACTAAAAAAAATCGTATTTTTGGGGGAATAGATTTCATGCATTTTAGATTTATCAACTTCTTGCCGTATGTTAAATTTCAGACAATTTGCCGAAATTTTTGGACCAACAGAGCATATTTAAAAGTTTCTCTGGTATTCAAGATTGTTATAACTGCATTTCCTTATCATTTTCTTACAGGACATCAGTTGTAAATTCCGCCCAAATCACTCAACTCAACTCAGTTGTAAGTTTTTACTTCAAACTGTCTTAAATACTTATAATAATGATGCAATTTTCTCAAAGTCAGTGGGCTAAAGCAAGTTCGTTAAGGAATGGAGGTCTTAATTAAATAAAAGAGTTAATTATAATTTCCTAATTTTATTTACAAAACTACAAACAAAATTCTTTCCACCCAACATCTCACAATAAATTTATATCACTTGCTGTTTACAATTAATGACTTCAACCGATACAATTTACAATTATCTCAAAGAAATTATAATAATTAAATAATTAAAAATCAGTCCCAATAGACAGTGCATAAAAACCTATTCAATTATTTTATCGAATACATGTCCATATTTGACAGTTCCAATATTTTCAATAAAGTCAGTATCACATGTTCATTCAGTCCCACCTCAGTTTAGTCCAGGTCCCACCAGTCCGCAATGTTCAAGAGTTCTCCGAGCACCCTCACGCACAGTAGCCTTCACTCGACGGGTATCACGCCCTCCCATCCATTCACACCACAAACACCTCATCCGCAGTCGCCTCGCAGTCTCCACGCGTCGCTCGAATTACCGCACTCATCCAATTGGCTATCACAAAAATACTTCCGACCCTTACACCGCTGCAACATGTATAGGGTCGTAGGCCATAGCCCAGAAATGTTTGTAAATGCAGCGTTGCGCCTAAGGTCCTAATTCCCAGAATATTCTTGCACATCATCTAAACTCGTCGGCTTATCCAGCAAGGGAAAGGACTGAGCATTTTTTTTACCGCGAAATTTACTACAAAGTTATGTTCTTGACTTGAACATTCGAAGTATTGGTTCGTTGTTCTGTTAACACAAAAATTACGTAAATTGTCAATACGAGGTTTTCGTATATGTGTTCAGAAGGTGCGATGTGCTGGCAATTTTGTTTGCTCCTTAAACATTTTGTTTCTGGAATAAAAATGTTTTAAGATACTTTAAAAAAACGTAAATGTGCGTAAGTGTATATATAATATATATATGTTATATACGTGAATTTGTGCTTATGTAAAAACTTTAAATCATTTAATACCTCAACTGTATACTACAATGAAGAACCATTAAAGTAATGATAATATTANTTCACAAAAATACTTCCGACCCTTAGACCGCTGCAACATGTATAGGGTCGTAGGCCATAGCCCAGAAATGTTTGTAAATGCAGCGTTGCGCCTAAGGTCCTACTTCCCAGAATATTCTTGCGCATCCTCTAAACTCGTCGGCTTATCCAGCAAGGGAAAGGACTGAGCATTTTTTTTACCGCGAAATTTACTACAAAGTTATGTTCTTGACTTGAACATTCGAAGTATTGGTTCGTTGTTCTGTTAACACAAAAATTACGTAAATTGTCAATACGAGGTTTTCGTATATGTGTTCAGAAGGTGCGATGTGCTGGCAATTTTGTTTGCTCCTTAAACATTTTGTTTCTGGAATAAAAATGTTTTAAGATACTTTAAAAAAACGTAAATGTGCGTAAGTGTATATATAATATATATATGTTATATACGTGAATTTGTGCTTATGTAAAAACTTTAAATCATTTAATACCTCAACTGTATACTACAATGAAGAACCATTAAAGTAATGATAATATTATTAAGTAATTTTATATTTTTGATTTTGCATTTCAAATCTCTGTCCGTTGCGCATGCATTGACTAAAAAAAACAGTAACAAGAGAANATATATATATATATATATATGTTATATACGTGAATTTGTGCTTATGTAAAAACTTTAAATCATTTAATACCTCAACTGTATACTACAATGAAGAACCATTAAAGTAATGATAATATTATTAAGTAATCTTATATTTTTGATTTTGCATTTCAAATCTCTGTCCGTTGCGCATGCATTGACTAAAAAAACCAGTAACAAGAGAANTTTATATTTTTGATTTTGCATTTCAAATCTCTGTCCGTTGCGCATGCATTGACTAAAAAAAACAGTAACAAGAGAAGACCTTCAACATGTCTGAGGTTAGTGCGTTCTCTTGTCAGTTTCTGAAAGCTCTGTTTCTGACACAACAATTGTAGATACATTACCTAACCATATTGAGATGTCCACGGACAATGCCAGGTGTAGACTGGCCCGTAGAGACGCGGGAATTTGTGGGATTGAACCGGAAGGGAAGGAGATGGGGGAGAGATCAATGGCGAATCATGTTCGTGGACTCCGTGGAAACATCTGTAGTGAACAAGACGAGAAACAATCACCAGAGTCGGGGTCTGACAACATCTCCCTCCATTCTAGTAGAAATTCGCAATGGGCCGAAATAATACAATCTCTCCGTCCAAATGGCTATGTCGCCATGTCTTTGAAGGGTTTGAAAAGGAGGATCTCGAGATAACGTTCCTTTTTACATCCGTAATTGTCGCCTAGCAGTCGCTACGTAAAGTATTCGTTAACCTGCGGTTAGAGAGAAGACTGAATTCGACATCTCATGTAACTACTTCACAACTAGTTCCCCCTTTCTCTCCAAGGTTGACCTTTAAACCGGTGTGAGAATCCAACTTTCATCATTGACAGGACAATTTAGAGCAGGTCATATAAGTAAGTATATTTATAAAAAGCTGTAAGAGGCTACCATTGTTGAAGGAACAAAACTTGGAATCTCATATATGTACACACATACATTCACACACACACATTAGTAGTACATTACGTTATAAACACACAGATTCACCATTGTGATAAATGTAACTATGTCGTCGAGAAGAACGGGATCATCGTCTATTTAATTTCTCACACGATTATCTAATTTTTGTTGTTCTGGAACCATAATTTATTTACTTCATAGAAGAGTAATCTGGTGCTACTTTAAAACTAATGTATTCATATCACCCATATCAATTTTTAAGTTATGCAATTACGTAATTTCACTTACTTATAAAATAAGTAACCTTATAAAACTTAAACGAACAATTCTGAAATGCTATTGCTCGGTAGACAATGCGATATACGCATTTACACAAGGAACTTAACGTGAAAAGAAATCAATCGCAGATCCACTGACGGGAGAAGTCTATCGCAGTTAGTGTTACGCAGTTTCCGCGCATAAATCTTCAGGGTGGAAGTCTTCAAAATTTACTAAGATGCGGGGAGGGAAAAACCTTATAAAACTTAAACGAACATGCGTACGTTGATTATGAANCTTCAAAATTTACTAAGATGCGGGGAGGGAAAAACCTTATAAAACTTAAACGAACATGCGTACGTTGATTATGAAGGCTTCCACCCTGAAGATTTATGCGCGGAAACTGCGCAACACTAACTGCGATAGACTTCTCCCGTCAGTGGATCTGCGATTGATTTCTTTTCACGTTAAGTTCCTTGTGTAAATGCGTATATCGCATTGTCTACCGAGCAATAGCATTTCAGAATTGTTATATGAGATATTGCTGTCAGCCATAATATATGTTATTTTTTGTTCATCTCGACTAGGAACTATCATTTTAAAAATTCCGTACATTGCAAGTGCCTTGCCTTAAATATTTTGTGTGTGACTCCTTCAAATTTAATTATTCCTAGAGAAGAGTACCATTTTCAGAATTAGGAGTCCTAAATTAATAATAATCGCTTCTGAATTATCTTTTACTGTCACTACAATATTACGCCAGCGATTATTTTTGTTTTATAGGTAAAACTAAAAATGTAATGCCTGAAGCAGGGCGTGCACTAGTTTCTCGGATCGGCTCGGAACTGACCTTTCGGCTTTAATAAAAAAGCGTGTTAATGGCCTACCCGTGTACACAAACACATTCAGTCGTTCATCAAAATATCAGTGGAAACAATAGCAAAACGATTGGTTTTGGATGCTGCCTCTGCTAAGCGAAAGAGAAAACATCATTGGTGGAGACGAAAGATATTCGTAAGGAGTCCGGCAATTCAAGATTAGTTTTTGGCGAAGATGTTGGTCGACGATCAAGCACTCTTTAAAAATTTCTCTAGAATGAGTAAAAATGATTTTGAATATCTTCCGGGAAAAATCGCACCGATAATAAGAAAATTAGACTCAAATTATTGCCCAGCAACGCCACTAAAAGTTATATTGTTGGTAACCACTGCGGTTTCTGGCTGCGGGAAGCAGCTACAAATCTGACGTGTACCTGTTTAGAATTTCGTCGTCCATAATTTGAAGAATTGTTCCAGAGGTGTGCCAGGCTATCATCGAAGTTCTGCAAGATTTTGTGAACGCAAGTTGAGCTATATTTANTCCAGAGGTGTGCCAGGCTATCATCGAAGTTCTGCAAGATTTTGTGAACGCAAGTTGAGCTATATTTATACAATATGTTGCAAGTGAATATGTCTGTTGTTATTTATTTTTCATCCGCATATGACAACCAACAACCATTGCTAAGTATTCTTACATTTTCAATGAATATTTTTTATTATTATAAACATTACGTCGTGAAACAGAAATGATAAAATTATTAATTGTAACTACAGTACAAAACTCAAACAACATGAGATACGCCATCAAACACTTTGACATGTACTAAGTTAGTGTAGTACAAAAGTTAACCGTTTCTACAAATCACAAGTAAACATCAGTATAATAACAGTTCAAAAATATTGATATCAATAATTGGCGATAAACTATGGAATAGCGCATTTAATAGAGATCTGGCGTGTTGACGCCTGATTTGCAATGTTGAGAAATNATTGGCGATAAACTATGGAATAGCGCATTTAATAGAGATCTGGCGTGTTGACGCCTGATTTGCAATGTTGAGAAATTCACTCAAGTCTGTTAAACGATGTTCAGGTGAACTCTCACGTGATGTAATACAGCTTTCTTGAAATGTACTTCGTTCATCATTTTCATTTAACGGCTGAGTAAAGAAAGATAACGAGGCTGATGATAGTTCTGAATTATCGTAGGTACCATGGATGGTAGTACTACAGGTTTGGATGGGAAGAAATACTCACTTCACTATGAGTAGACAGTGCAGTATAGCTTGAAGTTGTAGGAAAGTCTCCTGATAAGTGCGAAGTGTATTCTGTAGAAACAGTAAGAGGATAAGTTTTATCTACGTCGTCAAATCTACCCATGCCTGCTTCAAATAAAATATTACTGATCGAATGTTTTGTAATTGTCTGCGCACTTGTTGAAAGCTTCCTAATTCCACTAGTGACGTGCTCGCCATAAATTGTACAATCGTCCCTCTTTGTACATTGTTGCAAAATGTTGTAAGCTTCCTCTGCCCTTTTTTACTCAGTACTCTTCTGTTTCCGTGTACTGTTACCGTCGCCTGTCTCCGTGACTTTCACATCTGCTTCCTGATCGTGATTGGGACCTTGACAACTCCCAGAGCTGTGGTTTAGGAGGAAGGTGATTGACACTGTTGTCTAAAGGACCAATTTACTACTGAAGTAAACTCAGTGCGATTGGAGTTCACAAAAAAACAATCTAGTTTTATTATTCCTTGAACAAGTTATAATTCACACACGAGCTCTCGAGACAACTCCTTCCCGTTTATACAAAAGGGGGGGTGTATGGGGTTAGTACTCTTCACACACGCTGAATGACTGTACTTATCTGGTTTGCTGGGCGGGTAGTTGGTCCTGCAGTTGAGGTCTGGTGAGCTGGAACTGGCAGGACTCTGCGTCTGATGGGCGTCTCGGCGACTGCCCTCGAAGTTCCTCCTTCTCGGGTCCACACTGCGTCTGATGACGGCCGGCTGCCGTGGTCGTCTCCTCGCGGACTCGTTCCGCCCTC
>NQII01002503.1:0-38394 GCA_002778355.1 Clitarchus hookeri | reverse complement strand
CTTCCGTTGCCTCCGGATGCCGTCTGCACGTGCAGAAAACTTGGGTGGCCCGTCTTTGCAGCTGTGAGGCGCGGGATCCTTTTTTGGACACGTCCGCCATCCTTAATATTTATTGGTGTTGACCACCTGCAGGCTTCGCTAGCGCGTGTGTTCTGACGGCCAAAAATGCATGGACGCGGGGAGCGTCAACCTTCTGATGGTTCTGGAGTGTTGGCAGAAGTGTCCATCTTCTCATCTTCAGGTCCTTCTTGCCAACAGACAAAAACATTATCACAAACATAATCCATTCCAGTACTCATTTGTTTCACATTATGTAACAAAAACTTTTTTTTCAGTTGCCGCAGACGGAATATGAATGTAGGCAGTTATCAAGGAAATTATGCGAGCCTAGCAGTCTCCTCATTGCATCGGCTCTGTTGATGGCAAGCACATTGTGTTGCAGTGCCCAAATAATAGCGAGAGTACTTACTACATAATTTAGCATTGTGTCGATGGCGGTGGTAGATAGAAAGTACAGTTTCACATATGCCAGCATAAGATGCCAGGGTAGAATATCCGATGGCGGTGAGTCGTGACACCTCTTTCTACAGAGCGTTGTCGAGAAATACTCTGCACCCACCTCCCCCAAAAAATCTGCTATGAAGGCAGAAATCACCACCATATGTGCTGATAGTGGACGATACCTTTCCTACCCAGGAATGCCCGGAAAAGGCTTTTCTGAGGTCGTAGAGTAGTCGAGAATGCTTTCGGCCTGTTGGCATCTGTTTTCGGAGTTTTCCGAAAGCCATTATTACTTGGAGTATCAAATGCCGAAACTGTAGCGACTGCTTGTATACACTATCACAATTTCCTACGCATGAGCTCAAGTTCTGGAACATTGTACATGCCTCCAGGGCCATTTGATGTGGATACCCCAAATGGAAACTCGGTTGTGGGAGCATTGAGAACTACAACAGCTGGATATATAGGCATGGTTGATATTCCAAAGGTATTTACGTATGCCCCCAAATGACGCCAAAGAAGTAAGGGAAGAATTTAAGGAATACTTTCTTTCAGACATCGGAAGACTACCATGTAAACGTTTGCAATTTAGAATATAAAACAATGACTTTAAAAAAGTTTCCCAACTTTGAATTGTTGGGAAATTTTGTTAAATTGTTGATGATTTTTGTGGCATCGTTTAGGATTTGTGTTGTATTGCTTAGAAACTATGTTGAATTTCAATTTGAGTTGATGAGGAACTGGCTGTTTCTCATGTTGTATTTAATGTGTATTTAGTGTTAAAAAAATTGGAATAGCATTTATATTTAACATATAGCTTAGGCCTTCTATTGTGGTAATATTGTTTTATGAAGTTAACGTGCTTATGTTCATGATAGGTAATGGCATATGTAACTATATAAATAACAAATCAGTAATAAAATCCTTACATAAAATAATGTAATGTTATGTTACAAATTTAATACTTGGATCGAAGCATACATCCCAAATCATGATTTACAGAAAACACTCATGAATTACTAAATTTTTTTACATTTTTAATGTATATTTATGTATTCATGCATAATAAATGCTGTTCACCGAGCATTGTTGAAAATGTATCTCAGTTACTTTTTTCCCCGATTGCTAATTTACTATCCCACTATACCTCGAGTATACAGCAAAACCTCTACATATTTAACATGTTTATATCAAAAAAATCTTTATAACAAGATTTGTGTTTGGTCCGGTCAAATTTGTATGTAACACAAAGCACTTTGTGCTCTTCATAACGAACTATTTGCTCTCCTTTGTCTCAAAACCTCTTTACAACAACATAACACTGGCAAGACACATATTTAATTTCTCTTTGCGATTGTTCCATTTTACATATTTGTATTTAAAGTTTTAACAAGTGACATTAAATATTCAAGAGCCATCGCGTTTTATTTTAAGTGATACAGAAGCAGTTNGTATTTAAAGTTTTAACAAGTGACATTAAATATTCAAGAGCCATCGCGTTTTATTTTAAGTGATACAGAAGCAGTTACAATTTTATTCAGATGCATTACATCAAGTGGGTACATTTTTGTATCAGACAAGTTACATAATTTAAAGTAATAAATTATATTTGCGAATATTGCAATGTTTACATTTTTTTCTAATAAAATTTAACTTATATATTTTTAAATAGTACTCACGTATGTTAGTTAGTACATTTGGCCTGAACAAATCAATAATCTCATTACCTTTACTTTAGAAATCATTTTGAAAGAAAGTACAATTAATTTTTCGCGGCAGCTAGATCCAAAATTCTTTGTACTAGAGAAATGGAACACATTGAAATTGCCTCCTCTCTATAAAGAACCTCTTTGTAACAAGCATGCGAAAATATGCTGCCNGAGAAATGGAACACATTGAAATTGCCTCCTCTCTATAAAGAACCTCTTTGTAACAAGCATGCGAAAATATGCTGCCTTAAATTTTGTCACACAGAGGATTTACTGTACCTATGCACGTACATAAAAATGCATTATATAAATATAATTAGTGTGTGGTTACATACTGCATAATCGACTTATTTCCCAGCATCCGATGTGAATCCTCTTAAAGGAGTACTCACAGCAAGCAGACATGTCAGAGTTTCGTACGCGAACCATTTCGCCCTCTTGCACGGAGATGATCCGGACTTCCCTGATGTAAACCGTTTGCGTTCACGCGCAAAGGCATTGCGCAATTTCTTGATTTTTTTTTTATTGCCGTCATTTTACAGCTATACTTAACCGCTTCTCACATTGCGTCCAGTTTTAAATTGTTGTTTTTATATTTGAGAAGCCGAACATCCCACATTACTGGTAACCGCCTGTACTTTTCAATAAAACCCACAGTTTTTTTTTCTTTGGCCATTCTATGTTGCCTCCCCAATGCCGTCTGTTTGCCAACTAGAGTGGGAAGTTCTGCGACAGTTGGCAAGACGTGGCAGGCGACAGGATTCGCGGGAAAAGAATCGCGTTCGACACTGTCGCTTGTGACGTTCGACTTGGGTCGAACCAGTGTATTCCCTTGAGGCTTGGCAACAATGTCGCTTGCTACATGTTGCCAAAATGTTGCCTCAGTGGAATCCCGCCTCAAGGGACATTTGCACACTTTAGTAATCTTGTAACTAGAATATAACGTGATCCCAGGCTATGATTATGGTAAGCTTTCTTTGCCTTGTATAGATTGAAGAAAGTTATAAATTATACTTCTTTTTTTGATAAAACTTCCGTTTCAGACATGATATAAAAGAAGTAGTAATATTTTCAACACGCATGTCTGAATGCAGTGTGAACTTTCTCATCACTACCACGTAGTTTTCAAGTGCATTTTGTGCGTCTGTGTGTGCGAAAACTACGACGTCGAGAATAAGCATGCTGATCGAAGCCTTGAATTTTAGTAGTTACTAACCAAAGTAGGATCGTCATTTCTCGCAATGTCGTACCCCGCCCTCCTTTTTATGACATGTTCTCCCTGTCATAGTATCTTGCCACTTCCAGGGAATGGGCATCTCGAGGAGTTTTTCTAGTGGCATCTTGTTTAAACTTTGTTCTGAGTTTTATATTCTTAGAGAGGAAAAAGAAAAATGTGTGTACTATTCGTATCATTGTTGTCATCAGATGAGTACATTGCATGAAGTGCGCTTCAGATCTATACCTTCACATGTATTTATTTTTTTAGAACTCTGGTAAGGTTTGGGGAGGGGGGAGGGATACACATATTTTTATTAAATCGCTTTAAGTAAATAATACTGGATCGCTACGCTACCATTGTAACGTGGTTTGAATTGTTTGAACGGAACTTCGGCCGTGCGGTAACCTTGGAACTTCACACGCCTCTGAAATCCCTCACTCTTTGTACAGTTGAAAATGAGCCGCCATACATCTTGCTTTCATGTACCTTCTTGGGTGGTTAATATTGTTGAAGACGGAGGCGTGCATTTTTTTTTACATTCGCGCCCTTTTTGATGCTACTCCGACAACCCTGGTGCAACGAGGGTTCTCCTCTTGCAGGCGTTTTACTCGTTTCTCAATAAATATTTACAGAGGTTTGGTAATTTGCTGTGCCTTATAGTTAACTTTTTTTGTTTTAGTAAATTAATTTCGGCTTCAAAAACTACAACGCGTCTTCGCAGTTACCGGGATGCACCTCATTGGCTGACGGTGTCCTCAAAAATCACAAGCACACTGCCGTTCTCCTGTCGGTTGGCTGGCGTACGCTGACGTGGAAGTTGAAAGTTGGCCAACCACCAGCACGGCGTAGTGATAGACACGTCATGGTCACGTGGGCAAATCATTTTCCAGAAAAGCAACGACGTTCGCCGGAACGGCAGTTCTCCGGCACACAGTTCTCCAGGATACAAAAATTAAATAGCCGCTTATAAACCACGAACTCCAGCCGCACAAACCAGAAAAATGTTGGAACGCCGTTTGCGAATCAGCGCCTGCTGACCTACTCCACATGTTTACTGCAATCTCGTGCAGCGGTTGTTGTTCTGCAAAGCAGCTCCTCCTGTGCCTGAGCCCTAGGGTATAACAGGAGAAATCATTCAGAGCGCTATTTTTATGAGTGCACTTCGGCTTCAGGACTTCCAGGCATATGTTGTCACTACAGACAGAATCACGTCAGGCATCATGACGTGGAAGTGCACTCAGCCAGGCATTTGTACTAGAACATGTCTAGCTTGGGCTTGAACAGAGCCCATAATTGAGAGCAGTTGAATGCTCTCAATAGAAAGAGTAAACGCCCTTTCCAATCGCAGTGGGTGGATGTTCTCCGCCCGAGGATGGTTCCACCTCACCTGTCAACAGCAGTGTACGGAGTTGAATCCGCAAATGCCACCTTGATGGGGCCGAGTGCTATCCCCACTCTACAAACCCGCTTTGTAAACGAGTGCTCTTACTAGGCGGACCAGACCGTCGACCTTTCTTTAGCGAGCACCAACCCTTCGAAACCGGAACCTGTGGCAGGTCAGCACGCTTGCGTTCCACGGCAGCTGCTACTGACTTTTCCCGGCACGTCATGCCCAGCCATCCAGGCAAACACACACCTCCAGGTCTCCTTCCAAGCAGAAGGATCAACCAATTGACCTACTNCTCGACAGCGAGCAGCCCAGCCAATAAGGCTTAGATCCTCGCGCAGCCAATCAGAGAGTGGATAAGCCCACGTGAAAGAACCCACCACGCCCGCCGTCTCGTTATTGCAGAGTGAGCGCCCTTCCATCTTCTCGCGGAAATCCAATATTCTGAAACTACCGACGGTATGTCTTAAATAAACTCGCATCGTTTCACGAGACGTGCTCGTGTCGGAACCCACAATCGCGCCTACTTGTACACGCCGTTAGACCGGCTGCTATCACTACAGGAAGCTGAGTACGACGACCCTGGCTGCTTTTCAAAGCTTTCCTTCGCCCGTGAATGTGCACTGCGGGAAGATATTAGCGAGTGAATGGCACATTTCAAAACTTGTTTAACCCCTTCAGTCGTAGTGTCAGGTACAGAGATCCGTTGCACAGAACGTAGGATGATGTAAACTCTATACTGCAGGAAAGTAAGTTCCTTTACACCTGGGAGATGCCTTTCATCATTTGCACTATCCCTTAGAGTCATCAACAACGTTACCAACAGACAGATAACACCATGTCCCAGAACAGGAATAGATAACTAAACAGAAGCGAAATTCCATGGTGGTCCCTTTTGTGTACACTGGGCGAAAGGCCAACATAATATTTGTTTACGTAGGTTCAAAATAATATTTCGTTTCATTTTGTTTACCTAACAAAATACACGTCTGAAGAAACAAATACTCTGTTTTGGGCCTAAATAAATTAGACTGGCAAAAAAATATTTTGTTGAAGCAACTGTATATATTTGATTTGTCTGGCTACTCATTTGATTGCCTTCGCTCGAAAATACATCTCAAGAGTTTGTTTGCATTTTATGTGACAATTAGAATAGTAACAGTGTTTATTAGTGTATTTATTGATGCTTAATAATGGTGTTAGCATTTTAATAAAACAAGTTAAGCGAGGAACTAAAAAGGAAAGCTGTAAAGCTTGAAATATTTATTTGTGCACGTTGTCCAGTATTTCAATTGTATGTATTTAAAAGCAGTCTAGTTGTATACGTAATGACTTTAGCTGAAGTTGCTAGGGCACAAACGGTCTAGGTTCATCATCCGTAAATAAATATTTATTTGTGAATAAAAGCGTTTTAGTAAAAAAAAACATATAATTTCGCGTTATAATTTATTACGAATGTAGACTGCAAACAAGTTTAGGCTATGTTAGTTTCACGTGTGTCGTTGGACATACGCTCATCCGACACGCCTTGCAGGACTCACAACACACAGTAAACACTCAGCACTCTGGCAGATTCACTCCTGTCAGTGCAAGCAGACAATGAACACGTGACTTCTACTCGAGTATGTAGAGGACTTAGGAGTGTAGCTAGACGCTATCTTATTACACGAAATGGTAAGGTCTCTTTAAGTAATGGATATTTACTGAGTAATGTTTTAGTAATTAGAAGAACTTAAATAATTAATTGATTTCTGTGATAAAGCTAGTGGGATAGGTGTGTATTTCGCGAATTCATTTTGTGGCGAGGTAGACTTCAAATACTTGTTGTTTTCTCCTGCCACTGTGATTAANGTGTGTATTTCGCGAATTCATTTTGTGGCGAGGTAGACTTCAAATACTTGTTGTTTTCTCCTGCCACTGTGATTAAACAGCAGTTGTTTATACACGCCCCGTTTGACTGTGAGCAGGTAATAAGCAGGAAGCAGTGGCGTGAGTGAGCTTTNAACAGCAGTTGTTTATACACGCCCCGTTTGACTGTGAGCAGGTAATAAGCAGGAAGCAGTGGCGTGAGTGAGCTTTGAACAGTCCTGTACAAAGGCCTTGCTTGATCGCGGCAACCATGAGCAAGCTATATAGTCTAGCTATATAGTCTCGAGTGTATAGCGGACTGTGAAACCTAGCCTGCTGCCGCAGCAATCCGCGAAATACTCGGGGTTTTTTAGTCATATATTGTATTGCCTGATGCTTTAAACCTTCCAGCCTGACGCAGAATACTTAAGAATACAGAGGTGAAGCAGCCGTTTAGAACCGCGAACTCCAGCTGTACATTCCAGTAAAATGGCGCCACTGGCCAGTAAGATACTGGAACGACGTTCGTAAATCACAGTGCGGTGGTAACCTACTCGCGAGCTGGCAGTCCAGCCAATAGGGAGCCTCTCGCACCATGCAGAATCAGACACAAGGTCCGTTCCCAGAGCCTCGCGCGGCCAGTCAGAGGGCGAGTATAGTCCATTCACAGTTACTTCCAACTTTACCGAAGCCCTGCTAAAGTTATACTTCCAGTATATTTCTCCGCCTTATGTAAACAAAGCTTAACCGACTCTACAAAATAGCACCAAGGGGACANCTTATACTTCCAGTATATTTCTCCGCCTTATGTAAACAAAGCTTAACCGACTCTACAAAATAGCACCAAGGGGACAGTGCACCGCATTCNACAAAATAGCACCAAGGGGACAGTGCACCGCATTCGTGCGCACTCAGTGTAATTATATTTTGCATTAGAACTATTTCTTACTAGGTATTACCAACACACATATTTCCTCCATGTTTTTATTTATATTAGTTATAAAAGCAAAACGTTATATTGTATGGATAGAATACAACTAAAAATACAATTTAATAAAAAATAAGGTATCTTTATGTTAACACTAGTATAAAACGCTTGTGATACATGCCATATTTAGGAAACAAGCATGTACGTAATACGTGGGGTGATTTTCCAAAGGTTTAATTCGAAAAGTGTGAAGAAACCGCGAATAGAATGTACGCTCACGTCGAAGCAACCGCCAAATCATTTCGTCTCTGTGTACTTTTCTACTCTGTGATGCTGTCGAGAACCCACTCTGGTCGTCCACAAATCCTCCGAGCGTGACTTCAAGTTCCTCCCCCCAAGCTGACGTGGAAGTGCGCGGGTAATTACCCCCGACCTTCTATCGGAGTGAACGTTGTTTGCGCGCAACTGCGCCGGCTAAGGGAGAGCAAACAGAAGATCTGGGCGCCAGTTACGAGTCTCTTGAAGCAGCTGGTGGAGGACCACGTGTTGTGTAACCTTGTACGGAGCTCCTCCTCCGTGCCTGGTTGACATGGGTATTACGGAGACGACTTTCAGAGCTTATTAACGAAGAGCGCACATCAGGACTTGGACTTCATCAGGACTTACTTTAAACTGCCACTCACAGACTTTATTCTCTCACACCAGGTGTATAGTGTTGTGTCCGCTCTTCCAGACCCATTCCAGAACCATCACTTTTTGGAGCTTGAACAGAGCTCTTAATTGACAGCAGTTGAATGCTACCGATAGAAAGAGATCACGCCCTCTCCAATCGCAGTGGGTGGATGTTCTCCACCCGAGGGTGGTTCCACCTCACCTGTCAACGGCATTGTACACAGTTGAATCTGCACGTGCCCACCTTGATGGGGCCGAGGACTATCCACCTCTACGAAACCGCTCAAGTTCTCGCCCGCAGACACCCGCACTGCGCAACGGGTTGTGTGCACATCCGCTCGCTTTCGCAGACTTCACGGGAAGAGATCCCCGCCATCTTGGATTTCCCTGTATTCCACCCTTCAGTTCAGTCCCGGATTAATTTGCCGGCTCAAGTGTTGCAATCATTCATGTTTTTGATGTGCGCTGTACCTACGTCGAGCGTGATCCTCGCAATCAGCGAACAACTTCCCACGTGTTCGTTAACGTCAGCATTAACCATTCGCAAACAAGAGGTGCAGAAACTTCCGACAAATCAGATGACTTCACAAGGAAGACGCTCGAAACGCCGGCAAACTGATTCCTTGTTGTGTACAGTGCCCACCATAAATATCCTCCACGTGCAACATGTCCCCAATCATGGGCACTGGACGTGTTAATTTACAGGTTCAGTATTTAAAAACCAACCTTTGTCAAATCACAGGGGACATCTTAACAGTTATTGCGAAATCCAAATTCTTTTCCTCGTGCGATTCGTTTCACACCCTAACTGTAACCAAAACTCCCACGTAATTTAATCATTTCTGTCCTGCATGGGAAAATGTGGGTACAACTAAAACCGTACTAACTTCAAAAAATTCTGTCAGGCAGTGCTCTAAGCCATGTTAAGCTCTCGTTTTTAATCACCTGTCATAAAGTTTGAATACGAATATTTGGAGAGAAAAAAATCCAAGAGCGATGGGATTCTTACTCCTTAAATGCACAACATCCACGTACACATCAACGCACGTATAAGTAAAAGTTGAACACTGAATATATATTTTATGTGACAATTAGAATAGTAACAGTCTTTATTAGTGCATTAATGACATATTAGTGCATTAATAGACATATAATGTCCCAGAACGCACTCATATGAACCACACCACACGATCAGGAGCGAAATTGGAGACGAAAATGTTAGTGGCAAAATGTCGTACGATGACATTTTTCCGTGCACAATGTGGCAACACAGCACGGAGTTAGTCCCCACATACGTACAATAATCAACACGTTATGTAAACTACACGTTGAACACATGTTAGGACTGGGCGGTATTTGAACCCGCGCCCATAACATGATGGCTAGGCCAGTGGTAGTAGGATATCAGTGGAGCGCAAGAGGGGACTAACTCCGTGCTGTGTTGCCACATTGTGCACGACGGATGCCATCGTACGGTATTTTGCCACTAGCATTTCCGTCTCCATTATCGCTCAGGATTCGCGTGGTGTGGTTCTTATGCGCGCGTTCTGGGACATATTGTGTGTGTGTATATAATTGATAAATTAACGACATTCTTTCCAACTAAAACTATTAAGAGATCGTGATCAATACCAGAAAATATGTTTCTTTTGGCTACTGTTTCAAAACTGTAACATGTATCGCTCAAGGCACGCAGACTAGTGTTGACAACTTCAGCCGCCAGAGTGTATGATAGTTTCAATTCACATAGTTACGTTTTTTTTTTGTGTGTGAATGCCTGCCAACAGCGAAGGTGCGTGCGTGCGTACGTTACGGAGATGTTGTGAACTCGCCTTTATTCCGTGTTCACAGCTCATCAGCAAGACGAACAGCCTGGGCTCCAGGAAAAAGTTCCGTCGACAGATGAATTACATTCCAGGCCACATTTCTGTTGTTTCGGTAGAATATTAAAGCTTTGTAAAATTATCATCTAAAAAAAAATCCTTGCCCGAACGTTTATAAAATGCACATAATGGGTTAGGATAAAGAACTGAAGTGTCGTGGTGCTTTATTTTGTGTGTGTGTGTGCCCGTTCTCTGATTGACTGCGCGAGGCTCTGGAATCGGGATTAGGGTACGATTGGCTACTGCGTGCAGCGGAAGGTCCCCCATTGGAGGGGCTGCCGGCTGGCAAGTAAGCTACCATGTGTTGATTGGTTCCGACGTGTTGATTGCCAGTAACGCCATTTTGCTGGCGTGTGCGACTAGCGTTCACGGGATAAGCGGCTGTTTCGTTTACGCGTTCTTTTTATTCTGTGTAAGGAGCCGAAAATGTTTTTCGAATTCATTTTGAAGACAACGTATACTCCGAATGCATGTGCATTTCTGGATACAGGGTGTTTTTAGAGTAGAGAAGCGAAACGCTGGCGTGCATCGCGAATTCCCGCCACGCGCGCCAGCAAGATGGCCTCACTGGCCAGCGATTGGACAATCAGCGCCTGGAGACTTAACTTGACAGACGGCGTGCCGACCAATAAAGAATAATATTCCACGCCACGTAACAGCCAATCAGACTCAAGGTCCGTTTCCAGAGCCTCGCGCGGTCAGTGATCCTCCTTGAACATGAAGGACGTTTACAGTATTTTGTCGTTCCAAATCTGTATATCAGCCCATTGGTTGTAACTAATTTTATGAACTAAAACATAAGTAATTTCTTCACACATGATAAATTTTCAATACACCTTGAACACGGAGGAGGCTTATAGCATTTTGTAGTTCCGTCTCTGAATATTAGATCATTGGTTGTAAATAAGTTTTTGAACTAATATATTTTTATTATTATAGCTTTTGTATTTTTTTTTTTCCAAAAATAGAAATTTGAAATCTCCCCCGAAGTAAATTTCTGGCTACGCCACTGAGTCTATTCGTGGTTTCTTCACACTTTTTGGTCCATACCCTTTAAATTAAATATCACCCCGTGTATGATATCTTTAGTTTTTTCCTAAGTGTGTCATGCATCACACACTTCTGATACTTCTGTTAAAATAAAGGTTTCTAATTTTTAGTTAAATTAAAATATTATCTATATTTTATTTATGAATTATAATATTTCATTTATAATCAATATGAATGAATACAAGAGAAAGAAAATATGTGCGTTGGTAATGCCTATCATGGGCTGTCCACGGTAAAGTGAGCATTTTTACGGTCCTAGTTACTTTTTACTTTCGGTGATTTTTAATCCTTTAACCACCCTTTTAAATAAATATTGCCATGAAAGTAACAAACACAGTGTGTATATTCCACCGCACTCTGAAGTTAAATTCTAAGATTAAAATAAAATATATTTGTCGACTGTTATTCGAAATGAGAGGTGCTTTCAAAAGTGCTCACTATTACCGTGAACAGTCATTAACAAATAGTTCTTATGAAGAATATTATCAAAGTGAGTGCGCACGAATGCGATGCGCTATCCGTATGGTGTAATTTTCTAGACTCGGTTAAGCTTTGTTTGCGTGAGGCGGAGGAATATCCTGAAAGTAGAACTTAAACAGGGCTGCTTCAGAAATGTTGTAAATAACCGCGAGGGGCCTATACTTTCACAAAAGGGGACCGTCACATCATTCTGTGTGCTTACATATTCCGTGTCTGGAGACGGTTACACACCTCCAACGAAACAAGGGCAAAATCAGAAGCCGCTACGTCCGGGGTAAAACTGGTTACTCACTTGGGCTGCAGCCAGCGGATGGTTAGCTGAAACTCGAGACTATGTGGGATGGTGGAATGTAGCCTATAGCACATTCACGGTCACCGCCAACTTTCCTGAAGCCCTGCTGAAGTTCTACTTCCAGGATATTCCTCCGACTCGTGCAAACAGAATTTAACCGAGTCTAGAAAGTTACACCAAAGGGCCAACGCACCGCATTAGTCCGCACTCAGTCTAACAATGTTTTGCATTAGAACCATTTATTATTGTGCATTATAAACAGACCTATTTAATCTCTGTTTAATTTTAATTTATTAACAATTATATATTAAAATGTATAAATAAAACATGAGTAAAAAAGTTCAATTTAACAAAAAAAAAAAGACACTTTTATGTTAACACATGTATAAAGCTCCTATAATATATTACACATTTAAGAAACAACCAAACACGTCACACGAATGGTGATTTTTCAAAGGTTTGATTCAAAAAGTGTGAAGAAACCGTGCCCAGGTGTTTCAAATAGAGAGAGACCCCACAACGGCGCGTATAATCCATTTATAGGGACTGAAAAATTTCGCGAATTAATTTTGGGACAATCTACTCTCCAAACTCATGTTACGTTTGCAATTGGATCACAGTTTATTAGGAATGCCCAGGAGAACTTTGGGCAAATAAAAGACCTGTAAGAAAACCTGTTCCGAATACCGTGCCGCCTGGTCTGAGGTAAAACTGGCTACGCGCTGGGGTAGCAGCCAATGAACAAATACCTGAAGCTTGGAAATTCTTAGTGCAATGGAGTCTAGCATACCGGTCTTTTAAAACGCGAAAATTTTCATGTCCTTATCCATTCATGGTTACTTTAAAACTTTTCTGAAGCCGTGCCAAGTTCTACTTTCAGGCCACAACAATACTTAACTAAGTCTAGAAAATTAAACCAAAGGAACGACGCACCGTATTTCTTCTCACTCAATTTAATAAGACTTTGTATGACGGCTATTTTTCACTAGTCATTACCAACACACCTATTTTCGTACTTTTTTTGTAGGTTTCAATTATAAATTACATATTATAATTTATAAACGAAATATAAGTAAAATATAAATTTAACCATTTGTGTTAACAGAGGTATAAAACGGCTGTGACGTGTGATTTATTGAGGAAACAACCAAACACGTCATAAATGGGGTAATTTTTCAAAGGTTTGATTTCAAAACGTGTGACGATTCTGCGAATAGAGTATGTACTTGAATAATACGCGAAATGAACAGCGCCTGTTTACAGATTTGCGGAAGATGTGCGGAGTCGGGAGGCGCGTATCGCAGTGCGTCCGCCGTTGCGTCGCCGTTCGCGTGACCAACTAGCCAGCCCACGCACAAAGTCGACCCGCACGCACGTGAACACGCCCCTGGGTCACGCCCACGGCCCGCGCGGCGGTGTCCTTGACACGGGAGAGCTCCGTCGTGCAGCCCGCTGCTAGAAGATAGCCAACCGTACAGAAATGGAATGGTGGGGCGGTTCCTGTGGCGTGGACGTATATTGAAATCCGAAATAGAAAATAATGCGCAGAGTTCCAAAATGCGTCAGGCGGATCAGGAAGAGTCCACTGCTGCTGCACGAAGAGGTGCTGCAGTCATTTTGTTTCTTCCTGTTTATTACCGGCTGAAGAGTTGAACAGATCGTGTCAAAGCCACTGCAGTCCAGTTATAAAAGGAACGTAGGAGTGCTTGAAGTCTAACCTGCCACCAGAAGAACCTGCGAAATTCACGTACCGCTGATCACGTACAACCCAGGTCAAATAAAGAAGTGTATATCGCCATAAATACAGTCAACGATAAACGACTACGGGCAGAGTATGTAAGGAATTGAAAAGTTTAACACTTTCAACACCGGGCGAAATTACGTAGAGTAAGCATTGCTTGCAACACGCTAGACGCGAAACGTCTGTATATGTCTGTGAAGAGCTAAACATATCATTGGCTGTTGCATATTTCTTTCGGTATGTCTTTAGTTNGAAACGTCTGTATATGTCTGTGAAGAGCTAAACATATCATTGGCTGTTGCATATTTCTTTCGGTATGTCTTTAGTTTACATTTCTACAGAGAGCTTATCAAGTGTACTGATGAGTGTTTGTTGAAGACCCGCAGTGTTCAAGTGTGTGGCGANTACATTTCTACAGAGAGCTTATCAAGTGTACTGATGAGTGTTTGTTGAAGACCCGCAGTGTTCAAGTGTGTGGCGATATTTACGTCCACTTATAGCAACAGCAGACCTAATGAGAGTTTATCAACCGATTAAACAGGGTTTATAGTTAAGAGACCAGAGTTTAAGCGCCTAAGTAAAGCCCTGTTCGATCTATTCAAAACACTTGTGTTAATAAAACTTCAGCCATTGGTCCACACGGTGTTTCGCACCTCCTGGGGAGCGCTGGCCCAATCGTCGCCTTCCACTGTGACAGCGAACAACCACTATGCAGTTTATATCGGCATATTTGTACATAAGACTGTAGAGCATAGCCTGCAGGTCATTGAACTCGCGAATTTTTCAGGTCTCTATTTATAATGCATTCACGGTGGCTTGCAACTTTTCGGAAGCCCTGCTAAGGTTCTACTTACAAAATATCCTTCCGCCTCATACAAACATAGCCTAACCAACTCTAGAAAATTACACCAAAGAGAGAACAAACCGCACTCGTGCGCACTCAGGGTAATGACATTTGGCAAAATAACCATTTCCTGCTAGGCATTACAAACACATCTGTTTTTTCACTGTTTTAATTCACATTTATTTAAAATGAAACATTATGATTTATGGATAAAATATAAATAAAATTTCAACTTGACCAAAAATAATCCACTGCTATGTTCTTTTACGCTAAGGCATGTATAAAACGCTTGTGATTCATAATATAATTATGAAATAACCAAACACGGCATACATGGGGTGATTTTTCAAAGGTTTTATTTAAAAAATGTGAAGAAACCGCGAATAAACTATAGCAGTTCATCAAGGTCATCCACGATTTGTATAGTCAAGTGGCAATTTTCAGCCATGTGTTATTTTTTGAGGGACCTGTTTTTAATCTTATGCTCCTTGCTAACTAAACTTCAAAATAATAAATGTTANCCATGTGTTATTTTTTGAGGGACCTGTTTTTAATCTTATGCTCCTTGCTAACTAAACTTCAAAATAATAAATGTTATATGAATGCATAAAATTAAAAAAACTAGGGAATATAAATAAATGTTTACTCCTACAGCATACTGGCACCGTGTTTAAAGTGTTAAGCTTGTGCCAAAATAATTCGCTAAACCACGGATTTCTAGCAACAGCCTCCCGTGAGACTCGGTGGCGACTGCTTGCTGTGGGAGTCGCGACTGGCGTAGTGGTTAGAGCGCTCGCCCAGGCGAACAGAGTTCCATTCCCGGCGGGACCACCCTCGGATTTTTCCACGCGGGAATCGTGCCGGACGATGCCGCTGTTCGGCAGGTTTTCTTGGCGATTTCCCATTCTCTTCGCCCTTGAATTCCGGCGCTGCTCCATACTCACGAGGGGCCTCGATGGCCGAGCTGTTAGACTGCTCGCCTCCCACAAAAAGTGAACCGGGTTCAATCCCTGGCCGGGTCACTCCCGGATTTTCGCAAGTGGGAATCGGGTTTGACGATGCCGCTGGTCGGCGGGTTTTCTCGGGGATCTCCCGTTTCCCCGTCCTTTCATTCCGGCCCTGCTCCGAACCTCGCTTCACCCTCGTCGGCTCTCAAGGCCCTGCTGTAAAGAGCTGCCCAAACATCTTCACTTCGTTACTTCACTGTCTGCTGTGTACAAGAGACACCATAGGTAGAACCCCGAGTAATTCCGCGAACTGATTTTCCAGCACGCTACACTTCGCAGCCCTCTTCCTGTGTACTCGAGCCACCATCGTCTTGTCTACTGGCTACTGACACAGTGGAAAAACCTTCGTGCAGGATTATTCACTATACTCGATCGCACTCTTGCTTTCTGTTTGTCACTGGCCCACGGTTACACGGGACGTTTCGATCCAATCACAACAGCGGAACAGTACAGTAAGTGCTTAGGGTCTAGAGTCACTCTAACCATACTTTTCATCAGCTGACGCTACAACACGTACGAGTTCGTGTACATCGGAAAGGAAAATGCTAGAAGAGAGTATTGTGTATTTCGGATTAGATACTCCGTGCTGTCAAAGTTTTTTAAGGAATTTTTTATGAACTAGAAGAGAATTTTGATATCCCCCCTCCCCTCCTTCCTCATACAACGGTCCGCTATTGTGGAAAAGAAACGAACAAAGCGTAGTCTTGGGGAAGGAAAGTCAGTTCACAAGTTTTCTACAACTCGCTGTCATTTACGGGGCAAATTTCTAGCGGAATGAATATTCCGGGGCTACCTCGCTACCGGACTTATTCCAAAAAGCGATGACCCAATTCTGAAGTAAAGTTCATGAATTGTGATAGTCTCGAGGATTGGGTCCCAGGTTCGCCGAGCTGAGGCCGCGCGCGTGCGGAACCAGTTCGTGCTCCAGCCGCACCAGTCACGTGCTGCGCAGCCGGTCACGAGTGAGCTCGGTCACAAACCCGGTCACGAGTGAGCTCGGTCACAACCCGAAACTGATTCGCCAAGCAGCTCACGTGAATGCAGCCCGGGGCTCGCGTTCGTTGCGATCGTTACTTACGTGCAGCCAGCCGGAAGTAACAAGCCATCTCATAGTACGGGATGTACTACGTAGAGCGAACGCGCGGTAGAGTGCGCATTCCAGCCGCATGATAAACATTTCCGTGTCATGCCATTGAACTGCTGTTATTACTACACAACTGTTAAAAACCACGTGGCTCCGACTAACGCTGCATTTTTTTTTTACTTTAATAAATACTTTGATATGTTAATACTTCTAATTACAATGTTGTAACACAAATACAACGTCGTCATGTTGCGCATTTTTAAATTGCAGGTTTAATGCTAGAATTAAATGTAATCAAACGTTGTATCGTTCTGCGCATGTACTCAATATTGACCTACCCCACGCCAATACAACTGTCAAAGTCACATGGTCAACGTTGATGAACAAGTTTGGTTGTATCTTAATTTTCAAAAGACAAGCACTTTTGTATGAATGAAATATTTTTGCCAATTTTAATTTAATCTAATTGCATCAGAAATTGGCCAGANTTTGGTTGTATCTTAATTTTCAAAAGACAAGCACTTTTGTATGAATGAAATATTTTTGCCAATTTTAATTTAATCTAATTGCATCAGAAATTGGCCAGAGAAAAAAGTACGCAAACATCTCAAAACACTTGGTTACATGAACAGTGTTCTGACCTCAAGTACTATCCACATCGTCCAATGTTGGGACATGGAGACTGTAGTTGCGCATCTAGCGTGATCACTCTACCCCATATTCACTCTACTGTTGAAAGACGTGGACTTCACAGTTAATTATTGACCTGTTGNGATCACTCTACCCCATATTCACTCTACTGTTGAAAGACGTGGACTTCACAGTTAATTATTGACCTGTTGTTCGAAACATGCACAGAAAACGAAAAAACATTCAGTAGTGTTCTCCAAGCAGCCATAATTAACGCCAGTGATTGATCACGGAAAATTTGACTGAGCAACGACTTTATTTAGTGCAAATATGTTGTATATTGAAATGGCTTAAGTGCTTGGGTTGGAAGTCACTAGAGAATATTTTAACAAGTTTCTGCAGCAGACACAATACCAAATAATAAAATAGCTGACGGAATACACATTTCACACATTTTCACCATGACAGTAACACGGTCCTTTCGAGAAATAATTCGAGCTACGAAAAAATAATAAAACCATTTTTAATGCGAAATAGAATAAATTGTATTTTGAAGATATAATTAGTGACAAGTAAAATTCATTAGTAGCGAAATTCGAAAATGCGTCCTCACTTAATATTTGGTATAATAAAGAATCAAAATCTCTGGTCAAATATACGGTATCGTGACTGTTGTATCGCCATATAGTACAACCACACGAGAAAGGACCTGTTGAAAGACTTGCAGGCGAGTTCTCGTCCCTCGTATTACCATCTTCAAACAGAAACTTCAAATTCGTAAAATGAACGAATTGCCTGTTAGCAGTAAACTTTCTAATCTGATCTGAAAACATAAAATAAAATTAAATTAATTTTAAAAAAAAAGCTTAATTTTACAAGGAAAAATTGTTATATTTGGTCAAATATGACGCGTTTATGCACAACAGTTCTCCGAGTGGTCCATCCCTCGTATACACAACATTTTCTTTCCATAAAATGGTGGACCCACCGNTATGCACAACAGTTCTCCGAGTGGTCCATCCCTCGTATACACAACATTTTCTTTCCATAAAATGGTGGACCCACCGCGACCTGACTTCGAGATCGGATCCTCAAATGTGGCGGTTAGTGACTGACACCTCCCTCCCCGACATTTTAAAATTTTAATGTCAATAAGTCAACCATATCCACTTATTTTACATTTTGTTTAATAATGAATGCATGTAAAACTACCGTAAAACAGATGAGGGAAAATTATTTTAAGTTTACTGCTAGTATGTGAAACCGTTTTCGGTTCCACTCAGCGGCGTGTGGTGAACTGTTGCACGGTAAGCTGTGCTTTGCTCTGTGCTGTACTTAATCGTGCGTTAGTTTACACATCGGCCACTTAGACGTAGCAGTACAGTTGACGTCACAGTATGTGCGTAATAGGTGCCTCGCCGCTTTCTCGTGAGTGGCCGCAGTACATTAAGTTTATCCCGGCTCCACTCTGGTTACTGGTTCCTGCTGCGTAAGCCGAGTGTGTACAGAACTGAGGAAACACCAGCTTACCTTGCAACGCTTCACCACACGCCACTGGTTCCTCTCCCTAGAGGTCAAAACACTTTAGTTCCGCTGCCTGTAGGTTTAAAAATAACTTCGTTTTTACTGCTATTGGCCAACATAATTCCATGCTTTTCCTCCATTTAGGTCTTGGCTATTTTAGGCATGCTGTTAATAAGCCTAAGACTTTATTTTTGAACGCCTTAAGGTACACATTAATATTTCGTTTTATATATTGCAAAAGAAGACATTTTTTGTCGTGTTCTGTACTTACGAACATGTTATAACAACTGACGTTATGGAACCTATGGAAAGGGTTTCAGTCTGTCCATGGCACAATAAGCAACTAGTTATATAATCGTGTGAGTATTGGTGCCAGCATCTGGACTTTCACAACTGGCGTTGTGTAAACGTGTTTTCCTTATAAAACTATTGTGTCAAGGCAGGGTATAGTGTGTTCGAACACAAATTTCCGAAGGAAAAGGTGAATAAAAAATACTAGTAAAACGATTGTGTGCAGGAGTGTGCAAAACAAGGAAATACTGGGACAGATAAATATAATAATAAAATAAAATTAAACATTAATATACTTCTGGTAACAAATTTTTTTTCAAAATCTCAGTAGTAAAAAACTATCCCAGCTGACTAAAAAGTGATTCATAAAATTACTTCGTTAAAGTGTGTATATATATAAACATGCATATATTAAATATTGTTTCGACATACTCTGTAAGTCCAGAATTGCACTTCTAAGATATTTTTGACAATCTCCCGAAAAGATGCAATTCTTTATAATTATAGAACTGCATACCCAGCTGCCAATTAAACATGCTCTAATGAATACTGGCATAATTATACTCGGTGCAGAACCGTGTTAGTTTCATTTTCACCTTGCTAAACGATGTCTCACTCCATCAAAAAGTGATCTTAATTTCCAAACATTCAACAAGTTAGCATAAAAAATTCCCGACATAAACCGTTAGTTCAGGCAATTCAACTACCGCCTCAAATATTCCCGTTCCTTGGCCAAATATGAATACAAACAAACGCAACTTTCACATTTTACTGGAACATTCAATTCAATTGTCATCTCGTTATACCTTTATAACAGCAATTTTCGTGGATGCAGTGCTGCGCTCTGGAGGCGTCGAACAGGGAACCTTCAGCAGTATACAGTAGCCAATGAGACCCACGTGCCGTTATCAGAATCTCGCGCAGCCAATCCCAGAATGGAAACGCCCACGTCGAAGGAATCGCCATGCTATATCGCCCCTGCGTGCCTGCCTTCTGTGTGACGTGGGTAANTATGCACAACAGTTCTCCGAGTGGTCCATCCCTCGTATACATAACATTTTCTTTCCATAAAATGGTGGACCCACCGTTACCTGACTTCGAAATCGGATCCTCAAATGCGGGGGTTAGAGACTAACACCTCCCTCCCCGACTTTTTTAAATTTTAGTGTCAGTAAGTCAACCATATCTACTTATTTTAAATTTTTTAAATAATGCATGCATGGAAAATTACCGTAATACAGATGAGGGAAAATTATTTTAAGTTTACTGCTAGAATGCGAAACCGTTTTTGGTTCCACTCAGCGGCGTGTGGTGAACTGTTGCAAGATAAGCTGTGTTTTGCTCTGTGCTATACTTAATCGTGCGTTAGTTTACACATCGGCCACTTAGACGTAGCAATACAGTTGACGTCACAGTATGTGCGTAATAGGTGCCTCGCCGCTTTCTCGTGAGTGGCCGCAGTACATTAAGTTTATTCCGGCTCCACTCTGGTTACTGGTTCCTGCTGCGTAAGCCGAGTGTGTACAGAACTGGGGAAACACCAGCTTACCTTGCAACGCTTCACCGCACGCCACTGGTTCCTCTCCTTAGAGATCAAAACACTTTAGTTCCGCTGCCTGTAGGTTTAAAAATAACTTCGTTTTTACTGCTTTTGGCCAAAATAATTCCATGCTTTTCCTCCATTTAGGTCTTGACTATTTTAGGCATGCTGTTAATAGGCCTAAGACTTTATTTTTGAACGCCTTAAGGTACACATTAATATTTCGTTTTATATATTGCAAAAGAAGACATTTTTTGTCGTGTTCTGTACTTACGAACATGTTATAACAACTGACGTTATGGAACCTATGGAAAGGGTTTCAGTCTGTCCATGGCACAATAAGCAACTAGTTATATAATCGTGTGAGTATTGGTGCCAGCATCTGGACTTTCACAACTGGCGTTGTGTAAACGTGTTTTCCTTATAAAACTATTGTGTCAAGGCAGGGTATAGTGTGTTCGAACACAAATTTCCGAAGGAAAAGGTGAATAAAAAATACTAGTAAAACGATTGTGTGCAGGAGTGTGCAAAACAAGGAAATACTGGGACAGATAAATATAATAATAAAATTAAATTAAACATTAATATACTTCTGGTAACAAATTTTTTTTCAAAATCTCAGTAGTAAAAAACTATCCCAGCTGACTAAAAAGTGATTCATAAAATTACTTCGTTAAAGTGTGTATATATATATATATACATATATATATATGTATATATATATATAAACACGCATATATTAAATATTGTTTCGACATACTCTGTAAGTCCAGAATTGCACTTCTAAGATATTTTTGACAATCTCCCGAAAATATGCAATTCTTTATAATTATAGAACTGCATACCCAGCTGCCAATTAAACATGCTCTAATTAATACTGGCATAATTATACTCGCTGCAGAACCGTGTTAGTTTCATTTTCACCTTGCTAAACGATGTCGCACTCCATCAAAAAGTGATCTTAATTTCCAAACATTCAACAAGTTAGCATAAAATATTCCCGACATAAACCGTTAGTTCAGGCAATTCAACTACCGCCTCAAATATTCCCGTTCCTTGGCCAAATATGAATACAAACAAACGCAACTTTTACATTTTACTGGAACATTCAATTAAATTGTCATCTCGTCATACCTTTATAACGGAAATTTTCGTGGATGCAGTGCTGCGCTCTGGAGGCGTCGAACAGGGAACCTTCAGCACTATACAGTAGCCAATGAGACCCACGTGCCGTTATCAGAATCTCGCGCAGCCAACCCCAGGATGGAAACGCCCACGTCGAAGGAATCGCCATGCTATATCGCCCCTGCGTGCCTGCCTTCTGTGTGACGTGGGTAACACCTGCTTTGCTCCACTGCCTGTGCGACAATTTAGCGTCAGGTCAAAGAACTTTGCGTGTTGTGGCCGAAGGTTAACCGCATTAGGGTGTACCTTAGGGGGCCGTCGCCGGGCGAGTTGCACAGTCCACGCGTGACTCGGTCGCCTTGGCTCCGATGCGAGGTGACCTCGTGTCGTAATGCGCTCCGAGGAAGGAACCGCAGTTGGTCCGGCGCGAACCTCCGTCTTTCCCGAACACTCTCGGCTACTGTGCATCGCCTTCCGTGCGCACGCGTCCAACCACACGCGCCTCACACGAACGTCAATACAGTGTTTTTAATGCTACAAAAGGAGAAAGCGAAATATTAATTTCATAAATAATTCTTTACCGCTTTCGAAGAAGAACAATTAAATTTTCGTGTCTCCGTAACCTCCGTTTAACGAATGGCGTCTTTAAGGAACTCAGCATAATGCCCGGTGAGCAACGATACTCATATCAATAAGTATATTTAGGACCTCTGGGTTAAGCAGGCGACTGTGTGAAGTTATTAATTTTTTTGACTTACGTGAAGCTACAGTCCCGTAGGAAAAGAAAAGAAACCCATTCATGTAAGTTTTCGCCCTGCACTACATTAATCAAGCGATAAAAGCATGTGTTCTGGCGGAAATGCAGATATAAATTGGTTGCCCCCCCCCCTTTCCCTGAAAAGCTATTCTTATGCTAGGACCACCCGTACGCGATAGAAAATTGGGTATGTTCGTTTCTGTTTTGAAAATTCTTCAATAAGCCAGCCGTGTTGTACCGCGGTACGCTGTAAAAGCGCTTTTTTTCGTGCAACACATGATTTCTGGCCGCATATAAAAAGTGATTTAAATATCCACCATTGCAAAGTAGACTTGCCACGTACATAGGTTTTGTTTGATCCATGTAGTAATAACTACGATACTCTTGCATTGTCATCACCATAGTTCAGCAGACGTCTTTGTGATAATATCAGTTCCACCGTAAAGAAAATTTGTACTCTGAAAAAAAATCGTGATTAGTAAATAAGAGAGAAGTAACAAATCTTTCAAAATTATATTGGCACGCACTCGCTTAGCGTGGCCTCCACCGCGCGAACAAGCTGAAGAGGACAGAGAGTCGTGATATGATAACGGGCGGCAAGTTAAAGGTATTTTTTGAATAACCGCCGACCGACAAACCAAGAAGCGCGTATCTATTACACAAAGCATCCCGCCGCGCACATCCCTGCATGGCGCCATGATATTCCTTTTTCTGCGTTTATCTGAAGAATTTTCTAGTAGTTTACTGCCTTAGTTTCTCTCAGGTAGACTCGGGGTGTGGCGAACCTTCCAGGTCAAGGCCAATGGCTATATAAAACGCGCCATGCCTCCGAGTTGGCCGTTATTGAGTGGATGAGGGGTTGGATTTTTAGCGATAGGCGACGAGCGAGAAGAGAAACGAGCTGCGAGAGATGTGACCAGCGGGTGGAGAATCTGCGACTGCGAGCACCGGCGCAGCGAATAGTGCGACTGGCAGGCTGGACTATTGGACTGGATGCGTGATGGAAGGGCATTACAAATGATGGCAACAGACACACTGAAAGTGTGTTAATGATGAGTATGAGTTAATTGACTATAACAAAATCGAGACATTAAGAAGGACGTTAATTAGAGTTGAAATATTGTGCTCACTGAGAAATAAAAATACTAATAATGGAGATAGATAGATTAATACTGTAAATAATAGCTGTGGGAATAATTTAAGAGTCTAATATATTTCTTTTATTTTTTTTAAGACCTCCATCCCTCACGTACTCGGATACGCCCCTCAGGCGTTTTGTAACAATATTAAATAGAAATAAATAACTATCACGGCTCCGAAACTCAAACCTGCACTCCAGTTCGCCTCCCACTGCAGATCCCATCCCCGGCACACTTCACCAAACGACCACTTTACTCTTTTGCATTCAGACTACTTTTGGTAGGTAGATTATGTCAGAATACAATGTCACTTTTGACTGATTTAGAGAATCACTGCACATCAGAATGACATTAAACTTATGCAGGAAGATTGTGCATTTGCTCAGTTGCGGTTTCGTAAGTGCAGAATAATATTGGTTTGTGAATGTTTGCGTCGGAACAACTGTTGCCTACTGAAAACTACAACGACCAATAGAAAACCTTTAATATCGCTAAACCGCTACCTTTGGTACGAAGTAATATTTCGTTACTGTGAATAAATGCAGTTCAAACAATGCATATTTATCTGCTATAAAGTAATAAGGTAATGTTGCCATAACAAAAAAAAAGTGTAAAGAAAACATTTAATAACAGCAAATCTACGTTTCTGTAACCTTCTCTTTGAAGTAAAGCAATGCNAAAAAAAGTGTAAAGAAAACATTTAATAACAGCAAATCTACGTTTCTGTAACCTTCTCTTTGAAGTAAAGCAATGCGGTGTTGCTGAAAAGAAAACGTCCTCAGAGAAATGATTTCCTTTGTCGTACAGAAAACTTCGTAAGGATTTTTTANCTTTTTTTCGTGCAACACATGATTTCTGGCCGCATATAAAAAGTGATTTAAATATCCACCATTGCAAAGTAGACTTGCCACGTACATAGGTTTTGTTTGATCCATGTAGTAATAACTACGATACTCTTGCATTGTCATCACCATAGTTCAGCAGACGTCTTTGTGATAATATCAGTTCCACCGTAAAGAAAATTTGTNTACTCTTGCATTGTCATCACCATAGTTCAGCAGACGTCTTTGTGATAATATCAGTTCCACCGTAAAGAAAATTTGTGCGCTGAAAAAAAAAAAACCTGATTAGTAAATAAGAGAGAAGTAACAAATATTTCAAAATTATATTGGCACGCACTCGCTTAGCGTGGCCTCCACCACGCGAACAAGCGGAAGAGGACAGAGAGTCGTGATATGATAACGGGGGGCAAGTTAAAGGTATTTTTTGAATAACCGCCGAGCGACAAACCAAGAAGCGCGTATCTATTACACAAAGCATCCCGCCGCGCACATCCCTGCATGGCGCCGTGATATTCCTTTTTCTGCGTTTATCTGAAGAATTTTCTAGTAGTTTACTGCCTTAGTTTCTCTCAGGTAGACTCGGGGTGTGGCGAACCTTCCAGGTCAAGGCCAGTGGCTATATAAAACGCGCCATGCCTCCGAGTTGGCCGTTATTGAGTGGATGAGGGGTTGGATTTTTAGCGATAGACGACGAGCGAGAAGAGAAACGAGTGGCGAGAGAAGCGACCAGCGGGTGGAAAATCTGCGACTGCGAGCACCAGTGAAGCGAATAGTGCAACTGGCTGGCAGGCTGGACTATTGGACTGGATGCGTGAGTGAAAGACATTACAAATGATGGTAACAGACAGACTGAAAGTATGCAAGTGAGTATGAGTTAATTGACTATAACAAAATCGAGAAATTAAGAAGGACGTTAATTAGAGTTGAAATATTCCGCTCACTGAGAGATAAAAATACTGATAATGGAGATAGATAGATTAATGCTGTAAATAATAGCTGTGGGAATAAATTAAGAATCTAATCTATTTATTTTATTTTTATTAAGACCTCCATCCCTCACGTACTCGGATACGCCCCTCAGGCGTTTTGTAACAATATTAAATATAAATAAATAACTATCACGGCTCCGAAACTCAAACCTGCACTCCACTCCCACTGCAAATCCCATCCCCGGCACACTTCACCAAACGACCACTTTACTCTTTTGCGTTCAGACTACTTTTGGTAGGTATATTATGTCAGAAAATAACATGGGTCAGAATACAATGTCACTTCTGGCTGATTTAGAGAATCACTGCACATCAGAATGACATTAAACTTGTGCAGGAAGATTGTGCATTTGCTCAGTTGCGGTTTCGTAAGTGCAGAATAATATTGGTTTGTGAATGTTTGCGTCGGAACAACAGTTACCTACTGAAAACTACAACGACCAATAAAAAACCTTTGATATCGCTAAACCGTTACCTTTGGTACGAAGTAATATTTCGTTACTGTGAATAAATGCAGTTCAAACAATGTATATTTATCTGCTATAAAGTAATAAGGTAATGTTGCCATAACAACAAAAAAGTGTAAAGAAAACATTTAATAACAGCAAATCTACGTTTCTGTAACCTTCTCTTTGAAGTAAAGCAATATGGTGTTGCTGAAAAGAAAACGTCCTCAGAGAAATGATTTCCTTTGTCGTACAGAAAACTTCGTAAGGATTTTTTANCGGTGTTGCTGAAAAGAAAACGTCCTCAGAGAAATGATTTCCTTTGTCGTACAGAAAACTTCGTAAGGATTTTTTAGTGTGTTATGCCAAGATAACATTTTCCGTGAAAACTGGGGCGGAAGCTTTCACGAGACCTGCTACCCGAGCTTGCATGCAAGCAGTTATGGAGGGTTCTTTGGAATAACCTTCCCAACGATATTTATTGCCCCACAAGTAAAGACGAGTACGTTGTTTACGATTTTACTTCTGCGACTGTGGTTCAGGAACAATCTCCACTCACGACTTCAGCACTATGCGTTTATGCACATAGTTTAAACTTTTTGTTGTTATAATTGACTCTTTTTTATTAAATAAACACGAATGTATATCACAGTTTTCACACAATGCTGTTTTAGAATAAGTAAACATTTTGGTGGTTTTCCATTTACTACTCATTCGTGTTTTATGGTCTTAAGCTATTTCTCAAAACAAAATAAGCAAAAATACTCTACCACCCTTACTTTGACTGGCTAAAATTCCAACCATGTACTGCCAGCAGATGGCCAAGTCTTCCATAGAACCATCCATACAAGTGGCCATAGGCTTGCATGGAATCGTCCAAAGTATCTTCCATTACGGCATACAGCGCTACGAGAAATATAAGTTACGTAAGTACAAAAATAAATGTTAAAGAGCATTCGGTACAGCGACTAATCTGGAAGTGAGACACTTTCCACCGAGAACGTGTCCCGTACCTGCCTTGGTCGCGGCTCACAGATTAACATAGACTAAGATATTATATAACGTGGCCCTAAAGTTTTAAAGTGATATCAGTGTGTCGTTTGATACTTGCGTGGTGCCTGAATAGTTCCATGAACTATATACCGATTTTCGTATTTTGCTTATTCGTACATGTATCTGCCACTTTGCTGGGAAACGCGTACCTCCAAAAGTCTGGAGTTCACTAAAAAATAGTCCCCCCCCNACGTCCTGCACCACGCTTTTAAATTAATAAACTTGTATAATTTGAATGTATGCTAGTTACATTAACCGAGCGAGGTGGCGTAATGGTAAATCACTGTATGGACTCGCGTTCGGGGGGACCTGGGTTGTGTTCTCGGTCCAGCCACCCCGGTATCAGTCTTCCATGGCTTCCCGAAATCACTCCAGGCGAGTTCTGGTATAGCTCCTTACTGCATGTAATGGCCGATTCCTTCCCTGTCTCTGTTTCTATGAGCAAATTGCTCCGTCTCTAATGACCTCGCTGCCGACGAAACGTTGAGCTCCCTCCACCCATCTACTGTACCTGGTTGCAATAAAACTAGGCCACCTCGCTTCGCCCTCATCGGTACTCAATACCACGGTGTTAAGAGCCGCCCAGATCTCTCCACTCCACTGAGGATCTTCACGTGTTCCATGCCCGGATGGTGCGGGGGGGGAGGGGGAATACTCTGTTTGAATAGGCGTCTGCGCACAGTCGAGTCTGTCGCTGTAGTCTATTCGCGGTTTTTATACGATGCGTTGTCATACAACTACAGACTTTTGGTTATATTAAGATGTTATTTGTATGTTGTCTATAGATGATATTTTATTCATGATAAGTATGAGTAAAAACGGAAAGAAAGCATGTCTGTTGGTAATACCTAGTAAAAAAATAGTCCCTATACAAAATATTATTACACTGAGTGCGCACGAATGCGGTGCGCTGTCTATTTGGTGTGATTTTCTAGACGCCATTAAGTTTTGTTCGCATGAGGCGGAGGAATATCCTGAAAGTAGAACTTCAGCAGGGCTTCAGAAAAATTTGAAGTAACACGCATGCACATGCGAAGACGACCCACTTAATTCGCTAACTACTCTAGGTTAGTTTATACTGCAAAACACTCATTCATCTAGTAACATAGGTTAGTATTAGTTAGTTTGAACTGTAAAAACACTCTTTCTCCTATTGTCGTGCGCTCAAGATTTCGCTGTCAAGTGCCGTCCAAAACCTATGGGCTATTCACGGTAAAGTGAGTACTTTTTGAATCCCTCCACATTTGGATTAATAGCCAATAAATATATTTTATTGTTACCTTATACGTTAACTTTCGAATCAGGTGAAATATATACACTGTGTTTATTACGTACACGGCAATATTTATTTTAAAAAGTGGTGGAAGGATAAAAAAAATGGCTGACAAGAAAAAGTATCTAGGGCGTAAGTTTTTTTATATCAACGTGTCGTCTTTTTGCCGGACGCCTGGAAACCCATGTCGCGACGGCGCTACCACCTCTTTCCTACACTGAAGAGCCAAAAAAACTGGTACACTTGCCTAATATCGTGTAGGGCCCCCGCGAGCACGTAGAAGTGCCGCAATACGACGTGGTATGGACTCGACTAATGTCTGAAGGTATGCAGGGGGCAATTCACACCATGAATCCCGCAGGGCAGTCCACAAATCCAATCTGCGCCAATTTGAGAAAGGGTTGCACGTCTGTCACGTTTAATGATTCTCGTCAGTCGTCGTTTGACCCGTTCTTTCACGATCTTTTTCCGGCCGCAGCGATGTCGAAGATGTGATGTTCGGATTCCCGATATTCACGGTACGCTCGTGAAATGGTCGTACGCGAACATCCAAAATTTTATCGCTACCTCGGAAATGCTATGTCCCATCTCTCGTGTGCCGACTATAACATCATGTTTAAACTCACTTAAATCTTGATAACCTGCCATTGTAGCAGCAGTAACCGATCTAGCTGCCGACCGCATCGCATTACTAATACCAGTTTTTTTCGGCTCTTTAGTGTATGAGCGCTGATGAATTGTGTGTCGGGTCAGTTCTCGAAGTAACATGTGCTCGGCCTTTTCGCATCTCGTGCTGAGCGCGACGCATCAGCAATCGCTCAGCACGAGTACTCGTCTGGCGATACCAGCACTTGCGGAGAGTCGCTCTGCATTCCCTGCGAAGACGTCCGACTGCGTGAGGCGTGGAATATTGGATACGGTGCGCAATGAACGAGCTCCTCAAACATGCACTTGCTATATGATAACACGTTAACTTCCGTCATGCCACCGGTGGATAGACACCGACTTATTGTTCCGAGAAGGACGGCAAGTATAGGCTGTTCAAGGTAAAGTGAGCACTTTTGAGCTCCTTGTTACTTTTGTTTCTTTCGATGATTTTTTATCCTTTAACCAAATTTTAAAATAAATATTGCCATATAAGTAGGGCCAGTGACTTTTCGCGTAAAAATCGGAGCACACCGTAGACAAGTTATGATATATGTGTGGAGTCGACATGTTATACTCCATTGGCTGCTGGTGCCGTGTCCGTCTTTGACCAAGCTACTCGGGACTAAGTAACTCCGACACTGAACCTTCGTGATTCAATCAAAGAAGCTGGACGACCCAACAGTGCTTTGGACTGTATCTTGTCTCTAAATCTTTTCGCGAAATATCACTGCCCCTACATATAAGTAATAAACACAGTTTGTATATTCCACCGCACTCGTAAGTTAACGTCTAAGGCTAAAATAAAATATATTTATTCGCTATTATTCTAAATGAGAGGGTTTTCAAAACTGCTCTCTTCGCCGTGAATAGCGTATATCAGACTTTCTTTAACCATACCCACGTTTATTTTAATCTTATCACTCACTCCTTTTCCTTTTCTTCAGACAGTGCCAATCTCAGATTTAACTATTCTGTATAAAAGTTATGCTATTTGGTTGGCCCTTATGAATTTTTATAACTTCGCTGTGCCAGAAATATATGTTCACCGTGAAACTGAAGGCAAAGTTGATGTAGCGTTGTCCATAACAGAACAAAAACTCCCCATTTTCCAATCCTGTGCACAATTCCTGGCCTCGTCTGTCCGTCGTGATCGGGCGTGTGTGTTCTTGGACGCGTACGAATCAGGGACGTTCGGTGTCTAAATTGCTAAATATGATTGGCCTCGTCGAACACGGAAATGGGTTCTCTTGCAGTCGGTCTGCCAATGGCAACAGGAAATATGCTAGTGTGTGTATCGAATATAGGAATGTATCATGTGCTAAGATAGTTTTCCAAAAAGCACTGGGTCTAGCCGTGAGAATGTGGGTTCGTAACGTGAAGTCNATGTATCATGTGCTAAGATAGTTTTCCAAAAAGCACTGGGTCTAGCCGTGAGAATGTGGGTTCGTAACGTGAAGTCTTGCAGAACACGTTGTAACGCACTGTTTATGTTGTGTATTAGCTGCATGGTCGGGTAGTTCATTCCGCAGTGCGCCAAGTTAAACTGACGCCGCACACTGTACGGGACATAACTTAATGAAATTAGTATATTTTGTTAAGGTAGTAGTCCTGCGTTTGGCGAGTCCTATCTGCTGTGCGTGGACGTTGAACTGGGCTAACGCAAAAGTTTGAGGCAGTCTCATTGTTTATTGAAGTCGGCAATCAAAATACTCTACGCCGACTATCTTCTAATTACTTGAAACGTTGATTAATAACGTTCGTAATAATAGGCCTAGTTTTTCCAATGCCTCGTGCAATGTAGTTTCAAGTAACAGCCTTCAATTTGTGAAGCTTATAATTGTGCGCACGAAGCAAATTTCTGTGTACCACGAGAACAATATTTGAAAGCATCTATCTGTGATGCAGATACAAAAATTTCGCTTTCGCTTTTGTTTCATCCCGAAAACCTTCGCCCTTCATTCAACATATTACGTTAATATCAAAATAACATATACAGTTTAATAATACGCAAATTACATTTTGTTGATTCTTTTAGCACAGCATAGTGTTCGAAAACTTAAAGAACAGTTTAATAAAAATAAAATGGTCAATTTTGCTACTATTAACGTGTTTTCTCTTTGTAGATTGTTGCTTTTAATCACATGCGCGTTTAAAAACCTGACTGATAAGACCACTGATTAAAGATGATTAGACAAGTTTTTGTCTTCTTCGCATGCCAACAACACTGATTCAAGAATTGACAAAGAACAGAGAAAATTACGCGTTCAAACAATTATGTTCCGTTTGTTTGGATTTGACATTACAAAAAAAAAATAACATTTACTATAATTTAATTACAAAAAAAATAGCATTATAGTCAATTTGCGGTTTCTTCACATTTATTAAATCAAACCTTTGAAAAACAAACTACACTATGTATAATGTGGTCTTTTTTTTTTTTTTTGGTCGGGCCAACCCCTAATTTTGTTACCTCTACCCTTTGTATTACCAATGTAAAATTTCAAATTTCTAGGTTTAGTGCAAGAGCGTGCTCAAGGAGTGTCAAATGAGTTTATTTTTAGAAAAACGCTAACATTAGCGTTCTTTGTTACAGGTAATGTTTACATGTTAAAGTGAACTTTAATACTGTAAAATAAAGTTTANGATTTAATTACAAAAAAAATAGCATTATAGTCAATTTGCGGTTTCTTCACATTTATTAAATCAAACCTTTGAAAAAAAAACTACACTATGTATAATGTGGTCTTTTTTTTTTTTTTTGGTCGGGCCAACCCCTAATTTTGTTACCTCTACCCTTTGTATTACCAATGTAAAATTTCAAATTTCTAGGTTTAGTGCAAGAGCGTGCTCAAGGAGTGTCAAATGAGTTTATTTTTAGAAAAACGCTAACATTAGCGTTCTTTGTTACAGGNATGAGTTTATTTTTAGAAAAATGCTAACATTAGCGTTCTTTGTTACAGGTAATGTTTACATGTTAAAGTGAACTTTAATACTGTAAAATAAAGTTTAGCAGATTCTCATAAGACAGAAGTGACTATAAGATTTCAAAAGTTCAGTGAAATAGTTTACAAGTGCTTAAAAATGGCCTCCTCTTCGACACATAAAAATTGAAATTTTTTTGATAGGTTTTCGGGAACTGGAGCCGTTATCTCCGCTGAATCAGCTTCCGACGCTAAGGCAAGTACTACAACGGTATCACAAGTTTTGAAAAGAGAAAAAAGACGTAAGAGATTCTGCACATTTTCTTATAGAAGAATTACTTGAGATTTGGCAAAAGTCTGGTATACCGACTAAATAACTGAAACACTGCATTGAAAAATTGGAGAAAATTCATAAAACGTGGCTGCTTTTAAATAAAAATAAAACAAGAGCTTCTCAAGCGCTGAAAGACAGAGAAATGTTGTTTATTAAAGAACTAGATGACCTTCTTGATATTTCCCACGCAGACGCCTCTAACTTAGTAAAGACNCTTTCTCGTCGACCAAAGAGGCGAGCGCAAGATGATTACGACTTCGCTAGATAAGAAATTGGAGAAACAAATAGAACGCGTCCAAAAACGCAAACGACGAGCCGAGGAACCGAGACAAAAGGCTGCTGCTGAAAGTGTTGCCTCCACTTTGGCAGTTTCAAGCCAACAACTGCTTGATCCCAGCTTTACCAGCTCTTCCAGTGATGCACACGAGGATTACGAGGAAGTAAAACATAATGTGTCTGTTCCAAATAAGGCTGACCAAAAGAGAAGAGAAAGAGCTTTCTCGGTTTGTCAATTTTGGTGCGCTGCTGTACACCAAAGCATGGGTTGAAGCTCCTTTGGCAGCCGAAGCACCAGGTAATGGGTGTCTTAGAACGTCACCTGTGGTACTTGTCTGACGAGCTCGTAGGCCTTGCCTTATTTCCCGACAAGGTGGCATGTATTGAGAAAGCAGCCATTGTTGAGGGGATGGAAGTTGAAGCTGGCTCTCGCTTGGTCGGAGGTAACCCTGCAACTTTAACAAGTGAGACCACTTGGGAGTCTTTGTATCAAAAAGGACATCACATACACTCTCTCTTCTTGACAAAAAAGACTCACTCTTGCAGTTAAATCCAGAAACTTGGAATGAAAATTTGGATTATCTTCAAAGCAAAGACCGTGTTAAAAATTTACATGTCGTTAACAATACAGCAGAAAGGGGTGTTAAATTATTAGAAGATTATAATAAGTTACTCACAAAAGATGGAGACGAAAAGCAAATTATACTGCATGTTGTCGAACAGAACAGGAAAAAAAGTGTCCTCTGAGACGACCAAAAAGTCAAATAAAGAAACAACGTGTTCTATGTAAAATTTGTATTTTTGTTTGTTTTAAGTATTTTTATTGTAATAAACCATATTATTCCACATCTATCTGTATTTTTCATAACTCCCTACTTCCTACTATAATTAGTAATTTCACAATTAATTTAGATACTTCCGATTCGATGAGCATCCCCTTCTAGTAGAGATAACTATTTGAAATTTTGCACATATGATGATAAAGACATGTGCAACAAAATGAGAGGGTGGCGTGACCTGTAGGTCCACTTCATTTTTTCTTCATTCAAACGTGGACCACCCTAATGTATAACGTGTTTGGTTGCTTCATAAATATGGCATGCATCACCAGCGTTTCATACTTGTGTTGACATAAAAGTGTATATTTTTGGTTAAATTCAGTGAGTGAAGAGATTTGGGCGGCTCTTAACATCGAGGTCTTGAGAGCCNTGAGTGAAGAGATTTGGGCGGCTCTTAACATCGAGGTCTAGAGAGCCGATGTGAGTGAAGTGAGGTGAGAATGGAGCATCGCCGGAATGAAAAGGCAGGGGAAACGTGAGATCCCCGAGAAAACCCGCCGATCAGCGGCATCGTCCGGCGCGATTCCCACATGCTAAAATCCGGAGTGAACCGGTCGAGGATTTAACTCGGTTCACTTTGGTGGGAGGCGAGCAGGGTAACCACTCAGCCATCGTGATCCCGGTTAAATTGAACTTTTACTTATATTCCATCTCTAAATTATAATATTTCATTTATAATTAATGGGAATGAAGACAGACAGAAAATATGTGGGTTGGTAATGCCTAGTAAGAAATAGTTCTTATGCGAAATATTACACTGAGTGTGCACAAATGTGGTGCGGTGTCCCTTTGGTGTAATTTTATAGGTAAGGTAAGCTTTCTTTGAATAAGGCGGGGGAATATCCTGGAAGTAGAACTTCAGCAGGGCTTTAGAAAAGTTGGGAGTANTTAAGCTTTCTTTGAATAAGGCGGGGGAATATCCTGGAAGTAGAACTTCAGCAGGGCTTTAGAAAAGTTGGGAGTAACTGTGAATGGATGATACAACTTACGTAACTTGTGTAGTAGCATGTGGAAGCGCTTAATTTATTAAACACCGTGCTGACGTTAAATGGTGTCGTGTAGTTTTGACAGCTCTGGTGGAAGAAAAGCAGTTCAATTTGGCGATACTGAGATTAGTGAGTGCGCAGCTGACATGAGCAGCAACCACTCTACGTGCTACGTCATTTGACTGGTTTCCTGCCAACAGCACTGTCAAAAACAATGCGATGGTGTGGATGTAACACCACGCATCTTCAAATTAAAGAGTTATCAGAATCAGTAAAATACTGTATGAAAATAGATTTTTGCATTGTAGTAATTCAACAGTTTGAAAAAAATTTTAATATAGAAATTACTTAAACTATGGAAAAGTTACAATGAAAACATTTTCTTATTATACAGTATTTTTGGAGGTTCTGATAACTTCGTGATTTGAAGATACGTGGTGGTACATCTGCACCAGCTATGGGATTTGAGTTTAGAACACTGTTTGTGCAAGTAAATGCTTTGAAATGTTTTTTGTACACTTCCTATACCCTGGTTTATAATGCAGCTAGATTATATTCAAGTTGGTCAAAATATTTTGTTCGTGTGAAAGGGTCGGCTCGAGAAAATAGAAATGTAAACGAACACATTCATCACTGCTCACTCGCGTGACTTACTTTTGACAGTTTTGCTGGCCACGGACGAATCAATGCTAGGGACATGCACAGAAGATGAACAGTTTTATACCTCATCACTAGCGCCACCTGTTGTCCGCGAAAATATTCACGCGGAGGCTAGACTTCAATAGGCTATGTGCACATTCGTAGTCTTAATTTTGACTATTGGTAGGCTTGTCTTTCTGTGAAGACAGTTTTTACACGAGTGAGCCAATCAGAATTAAGTTTCTCCTATACTGACCGTACGTGATTAGTGGACAGGCAGATAAGACGCGTAACAATTCGAATGATGCAAACACGAAAGTGGTTCTGAACTGAAAGGGCGTTGGAACACGACTTTTCCTGAAGTCTTTTCTCGAAATACATGTGCTGTTAGTCATGACGCANTGAACTGAAAGGGCGTTGGAACACGACTTTTCCTGAAGTCTTTTCTCGAAATACATGTGCTGTTAGTCATGACGCAGGTCGAGACCTGCCATCCTGAGATCGCGCTAGCACGTTATTAACTGTCGCCAACAAAACACGACTTTTAGAGTATTCTATCAACAGGTGCAACCTTGAAAAACATGCACGCACACTGAACAAGTCTTCTTCCTACACTTCATGTTTACGTCATGTGCAATGGCCTAAAATAATTATGAATACATCACTCAAAAAATATTAGCTCACACAGTTGGCAGAAGCCGCTATAAATATTGTTGCTCTTTCTTGGTTTTTTTCGATATCGGGTTCCAATAACTTGTAGCCTTCAATTACCGCTACCTTGCATCCCACGCGCGCTTAACGACGCACTGATAAAGCAGCAGAACCAAAACTAATTATCGTTTCAAGTATTTCCCCGATATTTAGCAGCCTACGCGCGTCCCCGTCAACACCCACAAGCAGGGGGCGTCTGAGATAAAGTAAGTCCCACGGCCTATTGCACCATTCTACTTTTTGAACCTGGGGCCGCGGTGGTGTAGCGGTGGTCAGTTAACTCGCCTCCCGCCTAAGCGAACTGGGTTCCATTCCTGGCCGGGGTCACTCCAGTATTTTCGCATGTTTCTATGGGACCTCCCATTTTCCCCGCCCTTGCATTCCGGCGCTGCTCAATACTCACCTCGCTTCACCCTCATCGGCTCTCAAGACCTCGATGTTAAGAGCAGCCCAAATATCTTTCTCTCTCTCCACACACACACACACACACACACACACACACACACGCGCGCACACACACACACACACTCACTCACTGTTCACGTGAAAATGTTTCATTTCAACCAATGAACATTCGCTGTAAGCCTGGACATTTTGCAGTTTGTCAGTAACTCAACGACCTAATCTTACGGATACATAACGCAACCAATATTTAATCACCTGGTTCCTCAAGGCTAACATTTTCTGGCAGAAAATATCCTTATTTTAAATTGAGCTCACAAACGTAATCATAAACTAGCTCACGCATTTGCCCTTTTGATACTTTTAATCCTTCTTTAAACAGCCAAAACAATGTACCCACCAACAACGCGTACTGCAATACTCAGGTTAGTCGCTGCTACAGAGCTTTTACTTAAGGTAGAAGTAGACTGGCTTCCAAAGGAACCCAGCGCCTGACTGTACAACTTACAGAACTCAGTAAAAACTAGGAAGCCCTACACACACTACTTAAATTGTCACAATGTATTATTCATGTTGGATATAAAAAGACAAATATATCTAACGCTGTAAAATATTTTGCTAGAATTTTATTTCCATATAAATGTTAAAATCCATTATTAAGAGCATATTTTAATCACTATTTCAGCGTTGGATGTTTTAGAAAGAACATTTTGCAAGAAGACTATCGTCAAGTATAGTGAAGTCATAATAATTACTATGGTTGTATGTAAAAAAATTATTCATACCACAGTCAGAAAATATTTTTAATAATTTATTTTAAGTACGTTTATTTTAGTTATTACATAGAACCAGAGTAACTATTATGATAATCTTGCTTGATGAAAGTTATTGTACAAAATGTACTTTCTGTACCATCCAAAATAAAAAAAACAACTTAAATTTTAATTAAAAATAGTTTTAAATAATTGATTTGTTAATATTGAAAAAAAAAAACAGTTTCTAGCAAAATGTTTTACATTGTTGCACAATATATGCAGTTTCCTTTCATATGCAACCTAAATCCGACTTTTCTTATAATTGTGTAGTATGCACTACTTGAATGAGTTCTACATGCTATACAGTTGAGTGCAGTGATCCAGTGTAAGTCACGTTCCTTCTACCTTAAGATATAAATATAGCTATTTCTTCCAAGTATTATAGAATTCTACTGTAAACTAGCACATTGAATATGCACTGTTTCGGTTCTCCTGTATAGTGTATAATTATTTAGGCAACGCCTGATATTTCAGCTTTAAACACACCCTAAGGCGTAAATCCTCTTCACGCTTAGAATCAAGAAACGCCGGACCAAGAGACCTACATACTTCATTAATTATATTTTTACACTTGAAAGATGTACAAGACCGGTTTACAATTTTCCGTGTAACACTTTTATATCACCCATTCAGTTTTCAAGATATAGAAAGAATACATCATTTTAAAATTTAGTAAGTTAACATATTAANTTTTTATATCACCCATTCAGTTTTCAAGATATAGAAAGAATACATCATTTTAAAATTTAGTAAGTTAACATATTAAACGCTATGAAATACGCAAATAAAAGAAAATCCAAAAATTAACAACATCTGTTTCCTGTTGCTGGCTTATATCTCTAATATTATTCATCTCAACAGCAACACCACGGGATCTTTATTTTCACTCGTCACCGTCCTACTTGTGGAGACAGGAACATTCCCCCGAGTTTAACGACTTGTAGAACAGATTACACTTGTTTGATGTACCTACTCCCGAGCCTCAGCTATCAGTTGACTGTCTCCTGCCCCAGTCAGTGGCCAGTTTTAACCTAGGCCCGGAGTCCTTTAGATTGCAGAAGTGAAACAAACCCTTAAAACGCGAGATCCAGCGGCACACGCCAGCAAGATGGCGTCACTGGCTAAGCAACACGCTGGAACGCCGTTCACCAATCAGCGCCTGGTGACCTACTCCCCAGCCGGCAGCCCAGCCAATAGGGAACCTCTCGCGGCACGCAGCAGCCAGTCAAACACAAGGCCAGTTCCCAGAGCCTCGTACAACCAATCAGAGAACGGATACGTCTTCGTCAAAGTATCCGCCACGCCATTTCGTGTATGCGTACTAGACAGGTAGGACGGTATTCTGNGAACGGATACGTCTTCGTCAAAGTATCCGCCACGCCATTTCGTGTATGCGTACTAGACAGGTAGGACGGTATTCTGGCATTATCACCTTGCAGGTCTGTTATTGGCTCACACACCGGGTAGATACGGGCACGGAAGAGAAAAAAACGCGGGCATTCCTTTGACGTCAGCGTACTCATTCTCTGATTGTCTCCGCGAGGTTCTGGGAACCGGCCTTGGATCTGA
>NQII01002502.1:284603-389691 GCA_002778355.1 Clitarchus hookeri | reverse complement strand
GGCTGGTCGGATCCAGTCCCTCGTTCCTTCTAAGCTCAAATCTTTAATGTTTAAAATATTACATTTTTTAAATAATTTTGTTAATAATTTTTATAAATATTTAAATTTTTTATTTTTTGTGAATTTTGGATTTTTTTTTTGTGATTTTTGGGAATTTATTGGTTTAAGGTCAAAAGTCATTGGGGTCATGGTCACCGACATCCAAGATGACTGACAACCAAGATGGCTCATTGTCAGGTCTGACTCCGGACCCTGGACACTGTGTATCGATTTGGCATACCCTATGCCTATAAAACCAATGTGGCCACCACTGCTCTACCCTCGAAAACAATCCCCCAAATCCCCCCGAATTGGCTAAAAAGTGCCTTTCGGGGGATCGTTTTTGCTACTGGGGGATCGGTGCTTTTTTGAGGGGAAAAAGGGAAATGTTCAGGGAAACAAGAAATTTTGAGGGGAAAAAGGAAAATTTTGAGGGGAAAAAATGTTGTTGGAAAAAATAAAATTTTGAGGAAAAAAGGGTAATTCCAAGATGGCGGCGGCCGACTCCGACACCCCCGTCCAACTCCCTTGTTCACAAATTCCCATTNTAAAAATTACTTGCATAAATTTGTAATAGTAAGATTTCTTAGGCATTGCTTAAGTTTTAGAGCTTGTAACGTGCATTGTTAATAACTGAAATGTGGAGACAGAATATCGCTGTATGTTTTACGAATTGATAATTTTTTTGGAACCTATAAGTTAACATATACTCAAGTCGTTATAAGACGTTGGAGTTACTTAAGCAGGTTATAATTTAATAATTAAAGTTTCGCTTGTAGTATATCGACCGTTCTGGGTATCTTCATACTTCTTGAAACAAACCTCTGAAANATAATAATTAAAGTTTCGCTTGTAGTATATCGACCGTTCTGGGTATCTTCATACTTCTTGAAACAAACCTCTGAAAAATCACCCCAAATATGAAATGTTTGGTTGTTTCATAAATATGTCATGCGTAACAAGCATGTTATACTTCCGTTAACATTGAATTAACATATTTTGGGTTAAATCGAAGTTCTATTTATATTTTATCTATGAATTATAGTATTTCATTTATGATTAATATAAATAAAATCAAGGAGANAATCGAAGTTCTATTTATATTTTATCTATGAATTATAGTATTTCATTTATGATTAATATAAATAAAATCAAGGAGATAATCGGTGTTTTGGTAATGCCTCGTAAGAAATAGTTCTCATGCTAAATATTATTTAACTGACTTCGCATGAATTCGGTGCGTTGTCCCTTTGATGTAATTTTTTAGACTTAGTTAAGCTTAAGTCAGAAATTATGTGAAGAGTAAAAATTACCTTGGCAAAAGGGAAAAAATTGAAATATAAAAACACATAGGTACATAAAAGGGATAAATTCAGAAAATTAAAGTTTTTTTTTTTAATATTATAAATATATCAAATACTACATTTTCTTCCTAAAAAGCCAAAATCAGACTTTTAATGATTTATAATGTTACTTCTCAAACATTTTGGAAATCAGTACATCAGAACATAAACTGAGTATTAAATATTAATTTTATCCAAAAAGCATGTCATTATCTATAGCTTATGGAGTCAGATTATAAATAAAATATTAAAATACATTAAAGAAATAATTAAACTGAACGAANATTATCTATAGCTTATGGAGTCAGATTATAAATAAAATATTAAAATACATTAAAGAAATAATTAAACTGAACGAAACTATGTACTGTATATTTTACACAAATGATAAATATTTAAATGAATGAAAGACAAGAGATTGATAGAATTTTTGAAACACAAACAAAGGATTTTATATTTGACAATAACACTCCACAACTGTATCTGCTTCCAATACTTGAACAATGTCTGCAAAAATAAAACTTGGATGTGGTGTAATCATTTGTAATTTTTAAATAGTTTAGTTTTAAAAATAATGTCCTAAGTAGTACAAGAATGATAAAATATTTTATAATATATTCCAATATATCAACTTTTATATATAACAAAAACAAATAGAAGTAAAAATAGACATTAAAACACAAAGAAATAAAACACAAAATTTATTTTTAAATGGTGGCTATTTACGTGTATCAATTGCTGTATACTGAGAGCAAGTGGTGCAAGTGCTATATATAAATCTGTCTTAACGAACAAACAAAAAAAATAAATCTGAAAATAAATAATAAGAATACATAAATTAGCTACAGAAAAATATGCGGTGAAGGATTAGTTGCTCAAAAAATGTTAAGTTCATAATATTATGAAATAACTGTACCAACTCATACTGTTTTAAAAATTATGTTTAAAAATATTTAATATGTTTATGTTATTTATGTAGCTATTAAAAAAACTTTCCGAAAATTGGTTTGCTTTAAAAAATAGACTTTTCTTCACATACAAGAACATTTCACGTTTGTTATTAAATTATAAAAGAGACATAANACATTTCACGTTTGTTATTAAATTATAAAAGAGACATAATTTTGATTAATTTTTTGAAAACAGTTCTAAACAATATTTTATTTTTAAAAAAACGTATTTTGAAATAACGATTGAATACCAAATTTTTATGGAGTTATTTGTAATAGTCTTACCTTTTATTTCAAAATATTTTAGAAATTTTAATGGGAATCCTTAAATATTAAATAATTAATCAGGAAACGTGTTATTTAAATCTTCAAATAAATATATAAACCTGACGAAAGAAAAAAGATGTAGATTCCGAAATTAATTTTAATGANGTTATTTAAATCTTCAAATAAATATATAAACCTGACGAAAGAAAAAAGATGTAGATTCCGAAATTAATTTTAATGAGTAAGTGAAAAATTAAAATTTAATGATTTGGTAGAAAACTTTGAATTTTTCTTACACTATGAAAAATATTACTGTCCCTAATCATATTTTTGATAGTTAAATAAAATTTCTTGTAAATGTTGAATATGCCTTTGTTCTTAAATCAGATACTACAAATTGTTAACATTNGATAGTTAAATAAAATTTCTTGTAAATGTTGAATATGCCTTTGTTCTTAAATCAGATACTACAAATTGTTAACATTCAAAATGTTAAATTAATTTAAGTCTTAATTAAATAATAATAAACTTTATAAATATTGTTGAAAAAAATATTTTATGAAAAATGTTAAATTTTTTGGTGTAATAAGTAATCCTATCTTCTTATTTTTAAATAAATATATTGAAACCAAAAATCTAAATTGAAAAGTTATGTTCNTGTAATAAGTAATCCTATCTTCTTATTTTTAAATAAATATATTGAAACCAAAAATCTAAATTGAAAAGTTATGTTCAAAAATAAAAATAAAATAAGGAATACTTCTAAATAAGTGTGCGAATTAATAAGTGAGATTAAAAAGTATTCAAATAAAATTCAGATTTAAANATAAGGAATACTTCTAAATAAGTGTGCGAATTAATAAGTGAGATTAAAAAGTATTCAAATAAAATTCAGATTTAAACATTTAAACAACAGATTGATAAAGTTCACTTATTGAGTAAAATATATTGTAAAATATGGATCTAACAAAAAAATTAATGATTTATTTGCAAACATAACTAAAAACTTAAAAAAAAAATACTGAGTATGCAGTAATAGTTATTAAATTGTGTGTAACGACGTTAGCCACAATACCCTAACAATAAGTTGAATTATTTATTATGCAAATGCATTTAGTGCAAAATGTATTAATTAATAGTTAATATTGAAATATAAAGGTAACATTATGCCAATTAAATAATTTAAAATATTGGTAAGCATGTTAGTTCTTTTTTTTTTAATTTAGATCATTTTTTTCAAATCCGATACTAATCATAAATTATTTACATACGGTAAGAATTTTAAAATAGCATTAATTTCTTTATTTTCGCACTGATTTATTTCGTTTGTTTCTTTTTGATGCAACAGCATTTTTTCAGAATTAATACAAATACTTGTGGTTTAAACTTGTTTTAAGAAATTATTGTACTGTTCTTGGACAACATTTTTGTTAGAAATATTATCAGATTACTTTTTAAAAATATTGGGGGATGCAAATAGCAAAACTATTAGCATAAATAATTGTATGTCCACTGCTTCACAAAATTGAATGTGTATATTTTTTATTATTGTTGTATTATTTTTATTGAATATGTAACAAATGGTCTTAAAAAGTGCTATAGTTACTGCAAATAATAAAGTAACATTAAAATATAAAATTGGAAAATGATTGAGAAATTTGCTTATTTGGAAGGCATAATAATTGAATGTTAAAACCCTTACAAAAATATCCTCGAAAAAAAAATGTTGGTTTCGAATTTGATAACTTATGGCAAGCTGATTTAGTTAAACTAAATTCAGGTAACTTATTAGATATATAAAAAATGGTTGTTTTTTAAAACGTGTTTTTTATGTTGAAGGAAAAACTGGTAGAATATAAAGCTCGGTTTTGAAAAGTATTAGGAAATAAGGAAACTAATAGATTAGAAACTGATAATGATAAAGAAAATTAATTTACAATTTGTATTGTATCTTTTAAATAATACATCTCCCTTATATATTTATTTATTTTGGAATGTGCATATATTTAAAAAGAACTAAACAAAATAGGATTTACATACTGATTCAAAAATATTTCATTGTAGTTTTATTTATATAATCTTGTAAATTTTGCTTACTATTTAAAAAATAATAAAATTCAGTGCAATGTGAGACTATTTCTTCAAAATCTTTTTATGTTGATGTCTAAATAATATCTTTTGGCTCTTCAATGTGGTTTTTATTATATTACTTTAATTAACATGCTATAAAATATATCAATTTTGGAAAAGTACCAGAATTATGTAATTTAAAAAAATACATATTCAAAGTTGGTCCATGGACTTGTTCAGATCGGTATTTTTGATTATATTTATCTTTACTTTATATAAAATTTGTGATTTTCGTGAAATGCTTTTAGAATTCATTTGGTTTCTGATGAAATAGTAGATGTGAAATAAGGATTACGGGTTAAAAACCCACATATTATTATTTCAAAAACGCAAATAAAAACAATTTTTTTATAGTTAAAGTTTTTTTTATTTAAAATTTAAATTTTTAAATATGCTGCTTCTCCTACTCAGTCGTTCTAGTTTTATCCGTAAAGTCACCAGCTAATATTTAAGTGTTGGACCTCTACTTAATAAATAGGGTGATCATTTTTATCCAGTCACTGCAGTAATTATATCAATGTTGTATTTTGTGTATGCACGCGTGTATGAATGTGTAGTGCTATATGTATATTCTTGTGCAGATAACGTCACTCAACCACAAGTATTTCCGCACCCATCTCGAGGACAGCTTGTCTCTCGGCCGACCGCTTCTTATCGAAGATGTTGGCGAAGAACTGGACCCGGTCATTGACAACGTCCTGGAAAAAAACTTTATCAAGTCTGGTTCTATCGAGAAGGTAAATTCAGTATGCTCATATAGTCTAATCTACAGTTATATGCTAGAGCCAACGCAGCACATTTATTCTTATTCAAAACTGTAATTGTAGGTGGTAGTAGGAGATAAGGAATGTGACGTGATGCCCGGCTTCATGTTATACGTAACCACCAAACTGCCGAACCCTGCGTATTCGCCAGAAATCAGCGCCAAGACATCGATTATCGACTTCACGGTCACCATGCAAGGCTTGGAGGATCAGTTGCTGGGTGAGTTCTCATCCCAATTCTTCTGTGCCGCATAGATCATTTATTCAAGTGGCAATACTCCATATCACTCAAATAAATTTAAGTATAGATTTAAGTAGCTGTTACCACTTAACGTAAGTCATTACTGGCGGTAAATACAGCCTCTTTCGAACACATTATCTTATCTCGATCAAAAAATCCATGACTTTTTGTTTTCTTAAAACTTTAAGGAAGCATTTTTTAAAAGATGTCTAGTTAGTTGCGTTGGTATTTTACATGACAATTTTAAAATTATTTTCGTCATAATTGGTATTTAAGTGAAACGAGCATACATGCTTCCATTTTTACTAACAGTAGAAGACAGTAATGAAAGTACGCTAAAATCTCTGGATTTGTAAATATAGTCCTAAATTTCCTATTTACAAATACTGTTTGTTAATTAGAGTAATGCGGCTGTTGAAAATTAATCGTTGCTGCTCGTAACATTGTTTTGTTACAAACAGTATTATACTGAACTCCATGTTCACAATTTGTGAGATGATTCGCTATGGAAAATGGCGTAGTAAAGATATAACGACCTATGACCTAACGTAGTTATAGTCTATTCGCGGTTTAATGACACTTTTTGAATCAAACCTTCGACAAATCACCCCATGTATCACGTGTACACTCTAAAAAAATTTTTGTACTTTTACAAGAAAAATCCTTGGTATCCCAGTTGCCAACAAAATCCTTTGTAAAATTACAAAGAGTTTTCTTGTCAAATCTGCAAAAGATTTATTTGTAATATTACAAACGATAGCCTTGCATTCCAACTAACATTACTGAGAAGTGTACATTAAATTATATTTTTTCCTCTAGAAAACAAATGTGATTAATTAATAGCAGAGGATAGCTAAAAAAAAATAATAATTTCAAAATGTAATTTACGAGAAAAAACTTAAACTTTTGCCAGCACGGGGTCTAGATCCCACACCCCTTACATTAAAACAAGCACCCTTAACCTCAAGACCACCTTGACTTACGGACGTTGATCTTATTTTTTAAATAAATATAGCCTAAAGTACGTGGAAAATAATAAAAAGTTATTTGGTTAAGAAGAATAAATACATGTATTTCATTCTAAGTGTTCTGTTGTTGAGTTAAGAGATTTGGACGGCTCTTAGCGAGTTCTTGAGAGCCAATTTAAGAGTTCTGTGAAGGTAGGAAACATTAACAGTTAAAGAATAAAACGGTCACGTTTTATTGAAATTGTCGTTTTATTATGATTATTTGAGTGGTTTTAAGTGTTTTATGTTATTCAAACTTGCAATAAATTTCTTTTTCAACGCAACTACACTTTTCATTACCCATATTTTTTGCATAAACAGCTATATAAGGTTTTACGTTGTTGAGTGTCCGCCATTTTGCTGAAGCTCGTGGATACGGGTCAATATAGTACAAACATTTCTTGAGGTATATTACAAACACGGCCCTTGTAGTTTTATAAACGAGTAGTTTTACAAGAGAAACCTTTGTACTGTTAGAGGCATTTGTAAAATTACAAATTACAAACAATTTCTCAGTAAAAATTACAATTATTTTTACACTGTATAGTTTTTTTTTAATATGGCATTTATTTAAAGCGTTTTATACTTTTATTAACATAATAGTTCATTACTTTTGGTTAAATTGAACTTCTACTTGTATTTTATCTATTTCAATTATTATAAATATGAATAAAACTGAGAGAAAATAGGTGTGTTAGTAACGCATAGTAAGGAATAGTTCTCTTGCAAAATGTTATCGAACTGAGTGCGTGCCTTGTCTCTTTGGTGTAATTTACTAGACTCAGTTAAGCCTTGTTTGCATGAGGCGGAGTATTACCCTGAAAGCAAAGCCACAGCAGGACTTTAGAAAAGTTGTAAGTAACGGTGAATGAATTACGTAAAATGAAGGTAACAATTTGTTGTTTCATTTAACGTAGTTTCTGCCATTTTGCAACTACTTTCAATTCTTAATCTTCAAAGCTGCTCACAAAGTTTGTGCCTGGAGTCCAGGATAGTCCTGTATGCCGTATTAAATTCCAGGAGTTTACTAACAGGCTTTATTTTACTTCAGATTGTAAATAAATTATACCAGAAATACTTATTTTGTAGAATATATATACTAAGTTCAAATTAAACACCATCGCGAAGAGCCTCAAAAAACTTTATATACTCTATAACTTAGATACGTAACGTCATTTAAAGGAACTGATATTTATGTGATTTGCTATTAGAGTTTAGCGCCAATAAAAGTATTTAACTGGCATTATGGTTTCTGTATAAAAGGCAGAGTTATTCTGATGGAAAAATCTGACTTGGAAGCGGAGAGAGTGGCGTTGTTCGAATCGGTGATGCAGAATCAGAGAAGCATGAAAGAACTGGAGAGTAACCTGCTCTGTCGCCTTACCTCGTCTCAGGTGTTGTAACACGTCACTTAGCGCAGCTTTCTACTTTTAAGTAACACACTTGCACGTGTCCCAATGACGTTTATGTTTGGGTATGTAGAGGCTATTGTTATGAAAAAAGCTACTTCTGAAGCTGTAAAAACAGACTTATGAGTTCTAGTTTGTAAACTTTATGTTCCCTCCTTAAATTATTTATTTATTTATTTAATAAATTTGCAAGCTAATCTATGTAAATTCACTGGCAGGGCAATTTTAAAGCAACTTAGCCTTTTTTCGTGATATTATTATTGCACATATTTCAGGTACCTCGAGTTGTGAATAAAAAATTTGTTTTGTATAATTTTTTCGTAATACTGTACAACTATATTTCTTTGCCTAAACGTGAGACTAACATAAATGTTTTGCNGTTGTGAATAAAAAATTTGTTTTGTATAATTTTTTCGTAATACTGTACAACTATATTTCTTTGCCTAAACGTGAGACAAACATAAATGTTTTGCAAAGTAAATGCTGTATTTTGCAAAATAAACTTAATGGGAAGATAACTTTCACTTCAAAGGAGCTAAACGATGCTGAATAAATTCTAATTTACGAATGGACTTATTATATCCATGTGTAGTCGAATTTCTGACTTTTCCAGACTGATAGCAATGCTTCAATTCGTGTATCTACCAAAGTAATTCAATGCCACTTTAAACATAAAAATTATCATTGAAAAAAAAATCTGAGATGGGTGAACAGGGTGAATATTTCAACTTGAGAGTACTTTCCTATGCATAATGATGTATTTATATCACTTCCCATTGCATCATTGCCTGAATCATCAGCTTTGCAGTTCACTGCATGTCTTTTTATTTTGCTTAATATACGGTGTTTTGAAAATGGTATGGTAGAAAATTTCACCAATCAAGTTTTGCTTTTCAGTGCACTTTCACTCATTGTAACGTTTGAAATTATAGCTTGTTTACTACCACACGCTAAGTTACTATTTCTTTTGTGGGATTTGATTATACATTTTTTAATTAGCGAACACTAAATTATTGGTAATTTTATTTCCATGTACGTAATTATTTGTAAGAGTACATTATATTTAAATGCAGTGTTTAAATTCAAATTAAAGTTATCCATTTTAAATTGTCATTAGGTTTTAAACTCGAACTTTTAATACTTACGGAGACATGAGTTCAGTGTTAGTTTTATTTATGATACGTTGGCGTTTATACGTAGTACATTAAGTAAGTTCGTGAAATGGCGCACCGAATGTAGGCAGCCACGCACCACTGCGACGATCAATAAGTTCGTGGACTGGAGCCTCGGGTGTCGACAGTCACGCAACACGGTGTCCACTTACAAAATGGCCACAGTTGATCGCTATATACGTCTGCCAATGTTGGCATAGCTGTTTGAAACACTGCTGAAAGATATAGGCAGGAAGACCCTGTGCGGCTTCTCTTGTGGCAGTGATTATCGCTTCGACCGAGGGAAATATACGCTCACGTGGCTGACCTTTCAAGCGGAGAAAGAGAAATAAATCTCATGGTGCGACATTAGATGAGTATGGAGTGAGTAAAGAGATTTGGGCGGCTCTTAACATCGAGGTCTTGAGAGCCGATGAGGGTGAACCGAGGTGAGTGTGGAGCAGCGCCTGAATGCAAGGGTGGGGGAAACTGGAATTTCCCGAGAAAATCCACCGACCAGCGGCATCGTCCAGCACGATTCCCACTTGCGAAAATCCTTTAGTGACCCCACCGGGAATCGAACACTGTTCGCCTAGGTGGGAGGCGAGAAGTCTAACCACAGATGAGTATGGAGGGTGTGGCAGCACGGTAACATGTTGTCTTGCCACTTCCTTTTGGACAAGCACAAAACNACCACAGATGAGTATGGAGGGTGTGGCAGCACGGTAACATGTTGTCTTGCCACTTCCTTTTGGACAAGCACAAAACTATATACAGGATCGTTGTCGTGTAGTAAAAGCCAGTTATTCCTACGCCACATCTCTGTATACTTACGACGAATTGCATCGCTTAAACGCAGAAGGATTTACACGTAGCGGATCTTGTTTGCAGTTGCTCCTTTTGGNACGAATTGCATCGCTTAAACGCAGAAGGATTTACACGTAGCGGATCTTGTTTGCAGTTGCTCCTTTTGGATGAATTACAGGTGAACAACGCCCAACGATTCAAAGAACATTACAAACATCACCTTGCCTTTTTATCTGTATTATCGCCATTTTTTCCGTCGTGACTATAACAGCGATTTCCGGATGGCCGACTGTCGCTACAGTCGCGGATCGTGCGTAAAACACATTTTTCGTCCCCAGTTATGATCCGGTTGAGAGACGCCCCACTGTCGTCAGGACTACAGATCAGTTCACCGCTAATGGCCATGTGATCGTCACGTTGTTCTTGCATGAGGATGCGTAGTACACCGTGCTGTATAACACGCGGCATGTTCGGGTCATCCGACAGAATTATGTGGCACGTTCTTTGGTTAATCACTACTGCTGCTGCAAGATATTCTACCGCTTGGGTGTGATGGGCATGCACCAACATTGCAACTCCTTCGATCTTTCTCGACTCGTTCGTACGGTCACCATCCACCAAACTGTATATTTCCTGTGCAAAGCGTCAGTGCCACTTAAACACGGCGCTGCGGCCCACGAGTTTCGCCAGCTAAAACGTTTCGCTCACGGATTTACCTAACTTTCGGTAGAACTTGACATTTGCCCGTTGCTCAAATTGCGACATGTCTCGTGGTCCGCCGCTTGCATTCAACTACCCTTCACAGCTAAGGCCGTCGTCACGCTCGCTCTGTACTGTATGCACGCAACTGCCAGTGATACAACCTATCTGCCAGGGATGTTAAATCGTCTGTGCTCTGTCATGGTACGGGGCATTCAAAATAATGGTACACTGACACAACATTATGGTACATTTATAACAAATGCGTAAAATCACAATTTTACGTTTTACTTTAATTACACAACGGTTGTTTGAACGTTGCACTACTGATATCAAATAAAAATTTAATATAACAGCTTATTTACAAATAAATCAAAGGACTTCGGCTTTCGACTTAAACCAAGTGCTACTAACTGATCATCTTTTATTATACTTTAGGGTCATTTGCTGCATATATTTACTGTGGTCAGACTATTGTACATTTGCATACCATGACGACCTCGTCATGTTATATGGTACACAAGGTCTAATTATGGTGCAAGTACTATGAAAATGGTACTTGCAATATCACTGTTATCTGCTGCAGTGCACCACAGTGACACTCCGCGGTCAGTTTACGAACTTATTGACCGTCACTGTGGTGCGTGGCTGCCTACACTCGTGGAGCCAGTCCAGGAACTTGACTGGGGTAGTAATACTTGGTACTTGTGTTTCTTGGAGCGACTGAGTAGTGTAAATTATTACTTCGCGTAGGAATTCATATTTCGGATTATAAATACAAACTCATCCTTAATTAAAATATACTACTTTGTCACATAATACTTGCCTTCCAAACAAGTAGGTATTCTATACGAATCCTATCAAAGTCTTCGCCACGATAGTTTAGTTCTCAAAAATAAATATTTTATATTTCTTGTGTTACTTACGTTAACGTTTGTACTTCGTCATTCTCACGTGAGAATATCAAGTTAGACAAATACAGTTTGCAATCAGTGCCACATAAAACTGTGTTAATTAGTTATTTTTTATATATATGTTTGAGCAGAAATTTGTTAGTATAAAACCCACATTAAAGAAAAGTAAGCCTGTATATAATTTTCCAAAAAAATTTAAGAGAGGAAACGTACGAGATGACATAAAATAAATTATTGCTTGCAGAAAATATTGCTGTAATTTCTTTCGAATTAAACGGTTATACGGATATTATTTTACGGTAGTTTCACGAGAAACAAGAGCATTCTACTTATTGACCATTATCCTCATAGTTTTGAAGCATAAAGTGACAATATGTAATGTAATATTTACTTTTCTAATAATTTTAAAATTTCAGTTGACCAACGCATGTATAAAGTGAACAGGCTCATGGAAATGATAATTTTACATATGGCGGAAGAATACACAACGTGCATACAAACAGATCTCGAGTGGGCCTTTCAAAAGTGCAAAGTTTACTGTGGACAGCGTATAAAGGGAATAGTCTATTCGCGGTTTATTCTCACTTTTTGAATCAAACCTTTAAAAATCACACCATGTATGACGTGTTTGGTAGTTTTCTAAATGCGTTATTTATCACAAGCACTTTACACTTCTATTAACATAAAAGTACAATATTTTTGGTTAAATTGAACTTTTACTTACATTTTATCAATGCATTATAACATTTCATGTTTAATTGAAATGAATTAAACTAAAGAGAAAATATGTGGGTTTTTTTTAGTTCCTAGTAAGAAATAGTTTTTATGCAAAATATCATTAAACTGAGTGCGCACGAATGCGATGTGTCGTCCTTTCGGTGCAATTTTCTAGAGTTAGTAAATCGTGTTTTGCGTGAGGAGAAGGAATATCCTGGAAGTAGNCGTCGTCCTTTCGGTGCAATTTTCTAGAGTTAGTAAATCGTGTTTTGCGTGAGGAGAAGGAATATCCTGGAAGTAGAACTTTAGCAGGGCCTTAGAAAAGTGGGAAGTAACGGTGAATGGACTAAGTAAGGTATGTGTGAGATAAGCGTGCGTGGGAGCCGCCTTGAGCGTGTGGTTTGCGGGCTGTGGCAGGGCTCCCTCGTGGACGACGAAGCGCTTATCCAAGTGCTGCAGGAGACGAAGCACACGGCGGAAGAGGTGAACCAGAAGCTGAAGGTGTCCGCGCACACCGAGAGGAAGATCATGGTGGCGCGCGAGGAGTTCCGAGCCGTCGCCGCCAGGGGCTCCATCCTCTATTTCCTCATCGTTGAGATGAGCAACGTGAACGACATGTACCAGAACTCCCTCAAGCAGTTCCTCAACATCTTCGACAGCTCCATCACCAAGTACGTTCGCGAGTTTTGCATGGCCGCATGCTGGCCGATCGTAGCAAAGTATCACTTCTCACCGTTTCACACTCACACTTGTGCACAGTGTTGGAGTTGGTAACTCTCTCCCTCCCTCTCCCCCTCACAAGGCTATAACACCTTCGCCCCATAAGCTAGGTTTCTCCCACCCAACACCGTGCCACCGCTCTCCACTCTTCTCCCTCTTCATCAACCCCCTCACCGCCTCTTCACCTTTCTACCTTCAACACCTCTTCCCCGCTTCAGTCACTTCACTCCATTACCCATGCTCGCCTCCCACCAATGCGAACCGGGTTCAATCTCCTGCCTGGCCACCGGATTTTTGCAAGTGGGAATCGAGCCGGACGATGCCGTTGGTCGAAGGGTTTTCTCGGGGATCTCCCGTTTCCTCCACCCTTTCATTCCGGCGCCGCTCCATCCCTCAATCACCCTCACCGGCTCTCAAGACCTAGCTGTTAAGATCCACCCAAATTTCATCTCTCACCCCTTTCCCCAGACTCCCCTCTCNGGCCCCTTCCACATCTTTCCACTTCTCCCCCCTCATTCCATATTCTTCTCTCCCTCTCTCTCTCTCTCTCTCTCTCCCCGTAAAATTGTGTTCTTATGGTACTATCAACAGAGAACCACAAATTTTCCTCCCATTCACAATTCATTCCGGTGATTTTCTTGCAGTTTATGGTACATAATGACATCAATGTTCGTGACATTACGAGGACTATACAGTCAGTAATGTTAACACCACGACTTCTCTGCTCCTTCTGTGATCGCTAAGGCATCGCTCTCGTATGGAAAAGAAGCTGGCTGAACCAAAATCTTTCGAGAATTAGCCACGACGAAAGCTAGGATTCTTTAGCATCAAGTCAGTGTACAAACAGTTGTGATCATGTTATAATCCCTGTCGTTGTTTTGTGTCCTCTCTGTTGGTTTATTTATTCGTTTCTCCGGTTAATTTTGTGGTTCCTATGTTGTTCGTAGTGTCGAATTATTTGGGTTCATAATCTGACAAGGAATACATTTTCCTGGCTTGTGTTTCATTATGTTTTTGTCCTATTTTTGTGCATGTTTTTAATTTTTTTTTTTTCAGCTGCATCCACTCATATTGTTTTTGCACTGTTTATTTACTTGTATCGTGTTGTCGTTTTTGTCATCGTGTTGTCCTTTGTTTGAGTTTGCTTTTGTTGTCTGTCCTGTTTTGTAGTAACAAGTTTTCGTCCGTATTTTTGACGTTTTAACATGTATATGTATTTATTTAAGGCTTTATTATTTATATATATGAGTACATATATATATATAATNTTGTCTGTCCTGTTTTGTAGTAACAAGTTTTCGTCCGTATTTTTGACGTTTTAACATGTATATGTATTTATTTAAGGGTTTATTATTTATATATATGAGTACATATATATATATAATTATACATATATTCTATTGACAAGGAAACTGCTTTTCCTAATTATCTATCTGTGATGTAAAAGTGTTTTTTTTCTTTTTTGTCTTTGCTGAATTTTGTCTTTTATTTTATTTAGTCTCATGGCCGGTAATGGACACAGTCCAACCATACAAAAATAATAACATGAACTCACCATCGCCAATAAACTTAAAGATAAAACCCATAGTGTTATTGATAGAAGCACAAATACTACGACTTCTCATATTTACTATTACATAGGTGAGGCTGATATCACATATTACTCTAACGTTGCACGATAATCTCAAAACGGCTTTGCATGTACAGAAGTGAATATGCGTTTTCTACGATTACGCAACACTATAGAATTTTATAAAAGGGAATAGTTCAAAAATCACGAAATAAAACTAAAATGAAAGTTCCAATATTATAGTTCTAAATGCAGTTCTTCATAATAAAGGTATTAGTACAGCCCAGTACAGACGACGCGATTAAGTCATGTGTGGTAAACCTTTATCAATAATTCCCGTCAATCTGAGAAAAAAAAAACAGCCGGCGAATGGCTGAGAACCCAGCAGGCAGTTCCGCAGGACGTTTCATTGGAATTTACATTGCTACAAGAACTGAAAGGACGAGACTGAGGAAGAGTTCAGGAACGAATTACTTTTACGTCCAAGAAACACACGGTACTGCAGAATATTTCCCTGTTCTGTTAATGTTTTCCAAGGAAACCACGTTTCTTATCGGGGATTCAGGAAGTTAAAATTCAGGTTGTGGGATCATAAATAGTAAATGATATGATGGTAAATATGTGCCATTCTTTATCGCCGACAGTACAGAGGTAAACATTTCCTACTTGCATACAATCCGATTGGTTGCTGACGCAGATGACATAAGCCAGGATCAAGTTTAATATACTGTATTTAAGGTCTACGCAATATATTCATCACAAGGTAAATTTCTTTGTATATATGTATATATACATATATATCGCCCTTTGGATTCACTTCAGACCACAGGTCGTATATATGTTTCCATCTTCCTTTCTCGTTATTAACCCACAGCCTAAGTTTGTCGGTCGAATTTAGATACACTCTGTATAGAATGTGCTCTTCGAGAAGGATTGTCATAGTACATAGTACATATACATAGTATCGCACTCTTGAAAGTCTTAATTCTCAGCCATAGCGAAAGGGTTGTTACACCTCACAATAACAAATTTTAGGAGGCTGTAACACAGCACTGTAACAGAGCAGTGTAGCAGGAATTTTGCACTACATGCAGGAACGCACGCAATACAAATTTTTATACGCTACAATTTTTAATATAGAAACCCATGAAGTTTATGAGCAACAATCCGTGAAATTTGGTGACATTATGTGAGCCAGCATTTTTATTAGATACTATGGTTTTTGGTTGGACGCTTAGTGGCAATAATTTTTTCTGTTCATAAGTTAAAAATGTAAATTAAAGGGCTTAAATGTTATGTTTTCAGGTCTACGAAAAGTTCCATAACGGAAGAGCGAATAGATATTATATTGCGCTACTTAACGTACGAAGTTTGGAAGTTTACGCTACGAAGTTTGTATGAAAGGCACAAGTCTTTATTCACTCTTATGCTGGCAATGAAAATAGATGTCCACAAAGGTACCATCTCACATGATGAGTTCAGTGCATTTATCAAAGGTAACTATAAACGAATTTCATTAAATTGGTACATTTATAGGTTGAGTAGAGAAGTTCTACGTCAGGACACTAAACTGTCAATGCACGAGTATTCGTTCTGCGTATGTCCTTCGTAACTACCAATTGTATCATTATATGTAACATCATTTGTTGTTCTCTCTTCTAAATCCCTGATATGTCGTTAACATTTTTTCATATTTTCACAGGAAATTTTCTGTTTTATTTTGTTAACGGCTTTTGTTTCATATTAAATTGATTTATTTAGTACGTGTAGCGGTTTAAATTTGAAATCAGTTAACTGTTGCCATATTGCAAAATAAGGTTAGATTAAGTCTTAAATGGTTCTAACACTCGCAAATTGTTATAGAACCACTTATTTTGCTTATTTTCCTCGAACTGTGGACATCACTTATCGATAATTGAGCCTCGTTGAGTTTATGCATGTTGACACTATGCAGTAAGCTAAAAATTAGAATGCATACGATAAGTCTAATGTATCAACTATTGTCCCTGTTACGGAATAGGTCTACATTTAAAATCGTCTCTTAGAAGCGTCTTTGTGAACTTACAGGTGGAGCTTCTTTGGACCTAAATGCTGTGCAGCCGAAACCATTTCGCTGGATTTTGGACATCACGTGGCTGAACTTGGTGGAAATACACAAATTGCCTGTTTTCTCAGACATATTGACAAAGGTATCACGCTATGTTAGTTCTGGAAGAGCTTTTCGAATGTACAATAAGCATTAAAAATATTTCTAACATATTATTACTGCCTCAAAAATGTCATTTTAATAAGTTTGTATCAATTGCTACATAAAGCCAGTCTTATTTTCTTCCTTAAAGAATATATAATCCAGTGATATCATCTCTGTTCATCTATGGAAAATACATGGGTTAAATGGAACTACTTAAACGAGAAACCCGAGCATTCTGTGAAATATATCAAGTTATCGAGTGGAACAAAAATTTTCAAAATATATAACTTCCTTTTGGTGTGAAAAATAACCGTGCTTTCAAAAAACATTTCCCATTCAAACATCCTTTAGGAATTTGGGAATACATTAAAATCGTGTTTTTGTAATGAAAATAATAATTTTTATTTCTTAAGATGAATTAGTCTGAATATTCCAAGTATTAACTTCATATATAATTCTGATTAAATTGTTAAGATCGAAGAAAATGAACGGGAGTGGCGAGTTTGGTACGAAAAGGAACGCCCTGAAGAAGAAGATATCCCCTGTGGCTACCAGAAGTCACTTGATGTTTTCCGGAAACTCTTGCTCATTCGTTCATGGAGTCCAGACAGAACCCTTTCGCAAGCTCACAAGTACGTCATAGGTAAGCTGGCTATCACAAAACACGTTTTTAATGTCTGGGCTTTCGCCCGTGATTGTTTGGTCGTTATTCTTCCATCCAGAGTATTTGTATTTGGTACAGTAGTAGCAGGAATATTTCAACAGGGTTAATTGGCTCTGTCTAGGGATTACTGGTTTAGATTCCGCAATCTTAAATGGACATAGTTAAAACGGTTCCAAGTACACGCAATTCGACCCAAAAACAGTGAAAACTGATTATTTGGAATCACCACCACCCCACTGGTAATCACACTGAGTTTCACTGACTCAGTACTTATTTTCACTGATCCAAAAGAGAAACTCACAGCTCTGAATCAGTGGTTCCTTTTGCATTCAATTTAGTCCCTCTCAGTACCACATTTCCAACCGATTTTTCATTGAGCAGCGACTTTCTGACTAAAATCACTTATTCAGCTGCAGAATGCAGAATCTGGCAATGCCAAAATTTCCGACAAGTAGTTATCGTTTTCAGCCTTCAATGTGATTTTATGGAGGTAAATTTCTTGTTTTCTGCTAACGTGTAATAAGTAGGCCTACCTGACCAAATTATTTTAACATCCGCTATCTTTATTTTTTGTTTTATATGGTATTTATACTACTCTTGGTATGAACTAAAAGTTATTCCAAAATAAGCGAGATGTTCCACATACTAGAGATAGTACGGTACTCTGAATGCGACAAAAGATGTTCGGAGGATGATCTCCTCTAACTGAGAATTCAATAAGACTAAAAATTTAACTCTTTCATCTAAATATTCAAATGGAATGTTTAACAATCTTGCGGGATTTACGTTGTTAAACAAAGTATAAAATTAATTTTCAACGTTCCCTTGTAAAGCTGTTATAGTAAAATCGTAATTAAGTTGGAGATGTGGAACCTTTTCGTTTTCTTTATCATTGCCTAAAATAATACAAATAAATCAATAAACAGAGATGATGTAGAAAAAAATTATAAATTCACAATAAAACTCCTGATTTCCCAAGGTTTGTTTAATTTCATAGTAATTTTTCGCATTTTCCGTTATCAGCTTCTTCTGTTCACTATGGATTCCAATTCTTCTTATCTGCCAACATGCAGTGGTTTCTGTAACTTTCTTATGTCAGCTTACTNACAAATAAATCAATAAACAGAGATGATGTAGAAAAAAATTATAAATTCACAATAAAACTCCTGATTTCCCAAGGTTGGTTTAATTTCATAGTAATTTTTCGCATTTTCCGTTATCAGCTTCTTTTGTTCACTATGGATTCCAATTCTTCTTATCTGCCAACATGCAGTGGTTTCTGTAACTTTCTTATGTCAGCTTACTNCTGTTCACTATGGATTCCAATTCTTCTTATCTGCCAACATGCAGTGGTTTCTGTAACTTTCTTATGTCAGCTTACTTATTTTAAAACTGTCATAGATTCGATCAGCCGTGCTATATTGTCAGTTGGTCGACCGATATTTATATATCTCCGTTTTTAGCGTATGCACTAGTATTTCGCTGTATTGGAGACGTCGAGAAACGGTTATTCACTTTTTTTATTTTTATTGATTAACGCCAGCGAATATTGTGGCATATCTTGGTTTACCACGTTGGTAAAAAACACGATAAGTGTTTACTATTTATCGCACCCTCCAGTGAAATAGTGTCGTAACTATACAACAAAATAATTTACCAACTTACTTCAAACAATTGCGAAAAAAANCACCCTCCAGTGAAATAGTGTCGTAACTATACAACAAAATAATTTACCAACTTACTTCAAACAATTGCGAAAAAAATGTCACGGCTTTATATAGAACGTATTTATTATGAAATAACGATCATTAGAATTTAAGTACAAGTTTTTNAAAAAAAATGTCACGGCTTTATATAGAACGTATTTATTATGAAATAACGATCATTAGAATTTAAGTACAAGTTTTTATTTATGCACTTAAGACACTTCAGATGCATTTTCCCGAGAACTAGGATATTCTAGTTTCGAGAGTATTTTACTGGGTATGCTGGATGACTGAGGTGTTGTGGTGTTTGTGCAGAGTCACTGGGCCCAGAGTACGGCGAGGCGTGTATCCTGGACTTGGAAGCCACGTGGCAGGAATCCGAACCACGCACTCCTCTCATATGTATACTGTCCATAGGCTCCGACCCGTCGCCGCAGATCACCACTCTGGCGAAGCAGAAGGAGACACGTACGTAATCCACCCCAAGGCCGTATTTGCATAGTAGAGGTGGTGCAGGGTTGCAACGTTTTTCATGTTTGTCCTAAGGGAGACGTCCCACAATTCGGCACACATCTGGGACGCGATTTATCATTCACTTTTCCGTTTATTGGGAACCCGATTACGTGAGCAAGATAATGCAGATTAAAAATACATAATTTTTAAAATCGATATAATAGTTTCCAAAACATCTATTTCTGTGTCTATATTTAGGCTACCGATTTTTTTTTTCGGAGTCTATATATTTCTTGTAGAATAGTTTTTTCAAGTCAGCGACATCTTTGTGTTCAATTTATCACTATGAATTTTCTTGAGTTTTGGACTGTCATATTTATGAACTGTTAGAATTGTATGGAATTTCATCTTTTGGTCGTTGATATTTTTATGCATTTTTTGGTTAATAGTATTTCTGGCAGTACAAATTTTTTTCCCGAGCCCATGAAACATCTTAGCACATATAATTGAGGTTTTGTTCGTACAAATGGGCCTAAAATGTTCGAAAATCGATTTGCTGTAAATATATTTTATAGTAAGATTTTCTACGTGCACCGATATTCTGTGCCTGGATCTAAATCCATCCAAGAAATCGACTAATTAGGTAAAGATCGGCATGCCTACGTGAGCATCGCTAGCCTGGTATAGTCGAGTTTACATTATTATGATAGGCAGGCGACCTCTACACCTCATGCCATGACAAATTACACCCCGCTTATTGTTCCCACGACACAATTCGCCCCCCTAGCCCCAATGAAATGATCAAGGAAAATTGTTATACAGACTGTTCACGGTAAAGTGAGCACTTTTGAAATCAACCTTTGAAAAATGTCACTCCCCCTACCTGCACATATTTTAACGGGCACACATTGACTGCTATGCGCCCAGATAAGTTGGTAACGACGGAGAGAATGTAATTCATATCATAAAGTTGAATTAAAAATGTTAAGTAAACATTTGCGAATACTGAAATGGTTTCATTGGCTTTCTGTTTTCTTCGTGCATATTAGTGTAAGAACGAGCAAATTAAAAGAAATATTTACTCTTTTGATCATTTTACAGTTTCACTTGACCGACGTATGGATAACGTGACCAGCCCCATGTCAATATTACTTTTACATATAGTGGAAGAACACACTAAGTGCATACAAGTACATCTTAAGCAAGACTTTCAAAAGTGCTCAGTTTTTTTTTTCTAACCTACTTTAAAACTATGTGTTATTTGGGCTCGCGGTAGGTACGAGGGATTAATGCGTCTCAAGGCTGAGCCTCATACGCTTAAAGGACAGGGAATTTCATGCAAAGGAGGCATGCATCGTAGCGAGGAGGGATATTTGGCAACCATGGCCGAGGTTAGGCCATGGACAACATCCCTAAGGGGGCGTATAGCAAAGCTATAGTTAAAGAAGGGAGAGGGGAAAAAAACCTGCATAGACACAGTAAAAACCCTCTCGACAGAAAATAAGTTCAAACTTATCATGCATTAAAAAATGCAAAAGGAGACANGAATTTCATGCAAAGGAGGCATGCATCGTAGCGAGGAGGGATATTTGGCAACCATGGCCGAGGTTAGGCCATGGACTACATCCCTAAGGGGGCGTATAGCAAAGCTATAGTTAAAGAAGGGAGAGGGGAAAAAAACCTGTATAGACACAGTAAAAACCCTCTCGACAGAAAATAAGTTCAAACTTATCATGCATTAAAAAATGCAAAAGGAGACAGCATCTTAAGGGTAACATGCTTTTAATAATGGGAATTGAGCTCTAGAAGAGGAAATGGCTGTGGGCGCAAGCGCCCAAAGTGCTCAGTTTACCCTGAAGAACCTTTGAAAAGAACGGTTTCAAATACTATCTGCAATGTGTTATATGTATTATATATCAGTCATCATTTTCTATGAACACATACAACAAAATATTAGTTGCAAATATAGTCACAATTCAGTACGAATATCTGATTTATTCGACTTTAAAACAGATGATACCAACACGCACTGGAAGAAAAGATACTGTACACGTCTCAGCAAGCGCTACTTCCACAAACGCACTTTTTGACAAATGCCACCTGTCGGCGTCAATTGTAACTATCTTTGGCAACTGCGTTAGAGCACCAGAGTATGCATACCTGTAATCGTGGCAGTGATAAATTACTGACGCTGTGTTTATTAATTTTCAGTTTATTTTCTAAGAAGTTTGAGATACGGGATGCATGTCGTCCCATCCTACGTCCATAAAGAATCATTCTTTCATCCCCAGGATACGAAAAATCCCGTACAATAGGAGCCAGTTGGCAACCTTAAGGTTGAGGGGGAAACCTTCCCCCTAACCCACAAATCACTTAAAGGACGCGAAATTGTTTACAAGAGGCGAAATGTAAGAGAGAATGCAAGGAAACTAAATAAGGGAGAAGAGGTATTCGCAAATGTTTCTCATTATTTTAGATATAACTACATTCTTGTCGAAACTGCACATTTTTTTTTTTTATGAAAACCTTACATGGGTTAGAACCAGACATTTTTGGGCTTGCTCCAGCTAGCGCTTTCCGAAAATCATCAAGGCTCTTATTCACTCGGAAACTTAAGATGAAAGTGAGAAATATGACTGTGATTGTCTCCTCAATCAGCTTTCGGAATTTGAGTTCATTGCACTGCTTGAGATCTGGGAAAACATAATTCTAATGAGCAGTACAAACCAGTGCTTGCAGAAGGCAGAGTGTGACATGTTGTCGGCAGCTTATCTTCTCCAGGCAACGACCAAAAATTAACTCTGCTCTGAAGTAGTTCGATACTTAAAATTATGTATATTTTTTGTGAAGGAGGGGAGCAATTTTATATTTTCTCCTTCTATAATTTATATGCTGTGCACAGTCCTAAATATACCGTGATAACCAGGAAATTGCACCGATTCCTTGAAAGTTTGAAGGTAGCTGAGATGGTAGACAGCCACTCTCCAACTGTTATCATTACTACAAAAGTTGCATGCATATCACTTTTAACAAAAATAAATATTTGCTACACATTTTCTGGAGCCACCAGTCAGTAGTATATATGCAGATATATTTCACATAAATTAATATATCTGAAAACTCACCACAACATTTTTTTGCAGTGGGCCACCAAGTCTTCATTTAACTCTCTGCTCTCAAGAAGTATTGTGTTATATTTGGTAAAACGATAAGACATGCCATATAATAGTATTGCTCTTAAGGTACTTTAATATAAGTATCGTCAATGTAAAACTTTCAAACTATTCATTAATTCATTGGAGTCTTCGGTGGCTGTGCGAGTAGCAAGTCATTTTCTCTCCAATGCCATCTCGATTAGACTCCCGACAGATCTAAGTCCAGGTTTCTCCCTGAGTGGGAAACGTGGCGGACGTTGCCGCTGGCCGGTGGGGTTTCTTCAGAGTATTCCTGTTTCCCCCACTAATGCAATCCGTCGCTCCTTTACCCACGTCTCACTTCACCTCTTCCATTCATATTCGTAAGCAGACACCGTTTAAAAATATTGAACAGTTTTTAAACGACAATTATGCGACTAAAACTCTATTTGGAAGACGCTGGCAGAATGTGCCATGAAAAAAAAAAGGGTGGGGGGAAGGGGACTCCTACCTGGCAAATTGCAAATTTTTACGCAATTTTTTTTTTGCGAAACTATTAAATGTGCGCAAAATATGCTGATGTACGAAGAGAAAACACACTTCAGACTATTCCTATCGATCTCTTTCAAGATATCACGCACATTAAAAACACCATTTTGGAGCACTTCAACATAGCTAAAATATATTTTCCAAAGCGCTGTATTTCGAAATGTTCTGGTCATAAGCATACAAAAGTACTAGATGGACTTGCACTGAACCTTACTACAAACTTCCCACCAATAATAGAATGGATCACCGCTTAAAGTCTTATAGGTACACGCAGCACGCAAAAGCATTGCGTGAAATCTAAGAGCGTTGCGCGTAGCGGCGACAGCGCTCCCGCGTTTCTCGGCCAGAGACGCGTGAAACAGATCCAGGTAGGCGGACTCCTTAAGGTCGACTCACATTCAAGATAACATGGATCTCTTTGCGTTAACTTTGCGTTACCGGTATGTTCAGGTATAGGATGCGCAGCAGTGTATTCACACTGAATTATCGGTGATGCAAAGTTAGTTTCCACGTGAGAAGTTGGCCGAACTTGAACATAAAGTAAACTTAACTTAAAGCATTTTTATTACTAAAGAATTCTGTATTGTTTGTATGTTGTGTTATTCTGCATGACAGAAACTGATATTAAAATTTTTATTTCGTTAGTTCGTGTTTAAATGGTAAGCATTCTAACGTCTTGAATAACTTCGGATTTAAAAAAATCTGTGAGCTCAAATATTAATTAATTTGGGTGAAAAATGAGACTTTATGCAATTGTTTTTATATTTCATTAAAACTGCTTATATGTAAATTTACTAAGTGTGTAGTATATATGTAAACACACGTGCACACGAGCCTTTTTCAAATCCCAGATTCAATCAATATGGTAGCATTGCATTATGACTTATCAAAGGATAGCCATTCTTAACTCCAGTATGGACCAACACAGCTATGACTTTCTATAAAACTTTGACATAGAGTTAACGCAAAGTAAATATAACCAGCTCCATATTAACTGGGGGCTGCGGTTGTGTAATATTCATTCTATTCGCTTTTCACCAACCAGGCTCGATTTCCGGCGGGGTCACGCGGATTTTCGCGTGTGGGAAACGTGGCGGACGTTGCCGTTGGCCAGCGAGTCTTTTTGGGGGTACTCCCGCTTCCCCCACCCTTGCATTCCACCGTCGATCCACCGTGACTTAATTTCACCCTCCCCGGTGTGCAAGACTTTGATGGTAAGTGCCGACCAAAACGCGCGCTCTCGCTCTCTCTCTCTCTCTCTCTCTCTCTCTCTCACTCACTTTCTCTCTCTCTCACTCACTCACTTTCTCTCTCTCTCTCTCCATAATAACTGCAATGCGGATCGGCATGGGACATAAATGAATGCTATAAATGTTATTCGCATTTCACAATTTTATGAACGTCAGCAGAGAAAAATGAAGATAAGGCAATCAGAATTGTTTTTAGTAACTACGAGAGCAAAAGCTTAACAAGAGTAATGTATTTCTGCTGAGCTATTGCTGATGCCATAAATTATTGTCAGTTATCGCGGTGCAAACTATTACGCGAAATAAATGTACCAATACTGAAAAACAGTTTTGTTCGCAAAGCCGGAAAAAAACTATTATCTAGAATTGCCGTTTTCTAGTTATTTTATATTGCCTTCCAGAAAACCTGTAAACTTAAAATGCTTTTTAATCATATAGATTTCCATGGGTCTTTCTGCAGAAAAGGCTGAATAAAAAATTGATAATAAATTAAAAGCATTTCATGACGAGTGTTTATTACCAGATTTAGTTGATCCGCTGTTTCCGATTCGAATGTATATCCAATGCTCTCTTAAAAGACTATAGATTGTTCATGGTTAATTGAGCCCTTTTTAAAGCCCTGCCAAGGATCTACTTTTCTTCTCATTTGGTAGTTTTCCGCTGTATGTGGACTGTCTCACTTTACTAGTGCGTTATCCAAGAGGAGAACGGTGGAATTATTTATTATGCCCGTAAATGTGTTAGTTAAACGCAAACCCGTGCTAGAATATGTACAAAAAAACACTGACTTCAATACCCATAAATGTACATAATACAGTCTCAATACAACGTAAATCCTTAGAACTATTTTTTATAAGCTCACTGCCAACTTAACTGGGAGGCTGCATGTCAGTGTGTCCTGCAATAAGTATTGTATGTAGTTATAGGCAGTTACTTTTTTTTTTCAGAGGTTGATTTCATAAGTAATTACTTAACCGTGAGCATAATTTATCGAAGCAGATGTGCGATGTACGGAGGTGGTGTTGGTGTGTTGGCAGCCCTGCGCGCCGTATCGATGGGCCAAGGGCAGGAGATGCACGCGCGGCGACTGATATCGGACTCGATGTCTGCCGGCGGCTGGGTGCTGCTGCAGAACATACACCTCTCCTTGCCCTTCTGCAGCGAAGCCATGGACGCCCTCGTCGAGACGGAGAACGTGCACGACAGCTTCAGGCTGTGGATGACCACCGAAGTACACTCGCAGTTCCCCATCGCCTTGCTGCAGGTGAGTTGTCAACTTCACCCGCGCGCGTACTTTCTTTTCGTCCCTTGGAGAATTTACACATTTTATTTTACATGTTTACTCTATTGGACAGTTATTTGGGGTAACTTGAAACCAGCCAGGGCAATTACGTACCACCTCCCCCTAATTTAATTTCAGAGGAATGCTCCATGAATACTTCCACAGTGTGATGTTCTTATATAGTTAGTCTATTCGCGGTTTTTTTCCCACTTCTCGAAACAACCTTTTGAAAAATAACGCCATAACGTGTTCGGTTGTTTCCGAAATATGCTATATATCACAAGTGTTATATATTCATGTTAGCATAAAAAATATGTTATTTTTGGTTAAATTGAACTTTTACTTAAAGTTTTCTATAACTTGTAATATTTAATTTATAACTAACATGAATAAAAGCCGGGATAAAATAGGTACCTTGGTAATGCCTAGCAAGAAATAGTTCTCATTCAAAATATAATTACACTGAGTGGGTACAAAACACTCCAAGAAATTATTCGCAGATTTACCACATCAGTGTATACGTGCAGTGAGAAAGAGCGAGTCGTAAAGTTTCTTCCCTAATGCATAAAAAAAAAAAATTCTAATGCGTAGTAGAGTTCCCAACTTTTTATAGCAGCAACACTTAAACATTTCTATATTTGCAGCCTGTGTACGGCACTATATCCATACTATGTATAGGTTTAAAACTTCCGTTACATTTAAAGAAGTATACTATAAATATTTCTACAGCAAATTATTCCAGATCAATGTCCGTATTTTACTGGACGATCAATGTATTTAATTTTAATTTTTCAAATAGGAAACAAAATACTGAGGATTCCGTTTTGAGTAACATTTCCTTTAATTTGGTGTAGAATAAGGGGAAATGTGATGTTGCGAATGTCCTAAAATTATGGTTAGTCCTAGCCAAGTTTTATCAGTTCTTCTTAAGGATATTTGGACTTTAATACAAAAACGTTACGAAAACTTCTCTTCAAACTATGCCTGTCTCATAGTAACTTCCTATGTAGGACGCCTACAATCGGTCTCAAATGAATAATCCGTGATTTGAAAATAGATAAATCTTATATAATACGATATTTTATGCAAAATCAGGTTTGCGACCCGTATTTTTTATTTTTTCAAACGAAATAATATGCTGGCAGAGATAGAAGCTACACAGGTTGCGAATATTTGTCCATTTATACATTATCCAGGAGTTCATTGACACCTTAGACCCTGCACCGTGTTATGTTTTCGCCTTATTTGTTCGTGACGAATACGCAGACGGGGCTTGTCCATGCAATTACGAAACATCTTGTATGCCAACTACTGTGTGTGGTTTTATATATATATATAAACTAATAATAAACCTACTATGTACATATATGCACATAAACTCACTGTCTAAGAATTGTGGAGTGGAGATGCTTTGGCGGCTCTTAACGTCGAGGTCCTGAGAGCCGATGAAGGTGAAGCGAGGTGAGTATGGAGCAGCGCTGGAATGTAATGGGGAGGGATTTTGAGTTATGTCTACGAGCATGTCTACGAGTTATAGTGTCATTACTATGGTATGTTTTGTTCTGATTAATTTCGGTTTGTTTCAGATGGCAATTAAGTTCACTAACGAGCCCCCACAAGGAATACGAGCCAGCTTGAAGAGGACGTATCAAAACATTACTCAGGTATAAATAAGTTTCATCATTAAAAAAAAAAATGTTCTAGTTTTTCATAATAAACTTTAATTTATTTCCTACGAATGTATTGTTATTCTTTGTTAATAAGCACTAAAATAAAATATTGCCATTGAATTAAATTAATTTCCCCATGCCATGTTAATAACAGATAAGTTTCATATACTTCTTATTTTGTCGGCTGCGAAATCTGCGTATTACTATCGGGTGTCATTGGTTCGTAAGCCTCAATCTGTTACCTAATTTTAATTATTATGTGACGTGAAGCGATGCGACAACATGACACAACGCTTTGTGATGTGTCGTTGTGTACATGACTTGATATTGCGGAAACGTCAGTGTTATTTGCAATTTAATTTATGATTATTTATATTTGAGAATCTGCTGATGATGACAATTATTTTGTGTATTTATTGAAGTAAAGGCACTTAACGGTCCGAAATATTTGAAATATTTATTTTTTACTATAGTTGATTCAGTGTGAGCATACTAACTACGAATTGAACATTTTTGTCACACATAGAATTTTGCAAATACTTTTGTTTTGAAGTACTTTTTTTTTAAATGTGAACATTAAAATTTTTGTGGTGATACATATCTTATATATAATTTAAGACTTCCACAGCTAAAGGCTGACACATGCATTTCAATAAAATTATATATGTCAAAAATATTTCTAATACGCTTCACGCCATAATTTGGCTTATTTGCTTCTTATATGTTGGTAAAGAGGTGCTTTACATAATTTGAAATCAGACATGATCGCCACAAAGGTGTCGCGGATTTGCGTAGCCGAAAGACCATCACGCTAATAGTTTACGATTTTCCTATGTGTAAGTTGTGCCTCCGTGTTCCGTCTTTCGTTCGTACGAGCAGTGCATCAGATGACTAGTCCACTTCATGAAGCTCGGCTGTATCAGAGTGAATCCCTTATAATTGGCAAGAAATAGTTTGACCGTTCAAACGCTGTGGTGACCAGTGGCGGATTTAGGACCGCCGCACCTACAAGCTGACGAAGCCTCGTGTCCCCCCCCCCACCTACTCTTCTGAGAAGTCTTATCTTGCCATCCAAAAAAATGTGAAAAATTTAATTAAATAATAAATTAATTAATAAATGATAAATTAATAAAAATAACAATAAATAAACAAAAATAATAATAAAAATTTATTTGTATAATAAACATTGTAGTTATTGTTCGAAGATAATTATAAACTATATAGGCGTAAATAACTGCATACAATCTTAAATTATTTTCTTTCGGCTTTTCATTTGCGCGAATTCATCGATAATTTCATCAAAATTTAAAGTACTCAATAAGTCCGCCTCAATGCATAGAGTTCCGAATGAATTGAGCTTTTCTTCCATGAGATTAGCCCGAAGATAATTTTTTATTCTTTTCAAAGTGGAAAAAGAGCGTTCAGCTGAACAATTGGTGATAGCAGTACACAAAAAAATGTCCAATGCAATTGCCACATTTGGAAAAATTTCACGTAAATTTGGTTCATTTGGTTTTCGTTCTTTTTGAAACAGTTCTAGCACACCGAGACGAGAATTTCGAACATACGATCTAAAGTGCAGACATTCCCCTTGAAAAACTTGTTCTTCAATATCATCTTTGAAAGTCTCTTGCAGCACTTGACTGGCGCAAAGAATATCTTCTACATTCTCAATTAAATTAATGTTGATGAGAAAATTAAATTTTTCAAATACCGATTTGTATGCAGAGCACCTGGTTTGCAGCTCCGTTAGTAACTTATCCAATATGGCAAAATAAACTTCAACTTTCAACTTGTCTCTCCCAGTCCAGGTAACTTCATTTTCTCGACTTTCATCTGCTGCCAACCTTCTTGTACGACAACGATTTCTCTCAATCTCATATTCTTCATCTTCACATTTCATGGCTTTCACTTTTTCTAAAAATGTATTAAACATTGTGTCTGTTCTCAATTCAGTTACATAATCGATTAAAGAGAGATACAGGTTAACTGCACCTTGCAAATTGGCTGATACTGCTTGCAAAGATTGACTTGTTTTGTTAAATCTTTCTAGTATTGCAGTCCATAATACAGCGACAAAAAGAACCTCAAATTGACTCAAATTTTTCTGCAAACCTTCAGCTTTTTTTCTGTTTTTCTGTTTTTCAGATGTATTATTCTCTATTGCACTTAATGTAACCATAAATTCCTTCCAACCAGAGACAAAAGCAGAACATGCTTCATACTTACTTGCCCATCTAGTGCCAGTAGCTCTTTTCACCACTTTCTGACCGGATTTTAAATTTTCTTTAAGCATTAGCCATCTATTAGTAGATTTTACGAAAAAATTATATAAGGATTCCAAATAATAAAAGAAGGTATATGCTTCAAAAACTGACTCAACAGATGCCGTTCCCACGAGGTTTAGGGAATGTGCAGCACATGGTACATAAACGGCGAGGGGATTTAAGTCCATAATTCTTTGTTTTAAACCCGTGTAATCTCCAGACATGTTTGCTGCATTGTCATATGATTGCCCCCGGCAATCTGCTAAATCCACATTATATTCAGCGAGGGACTCCAAAACAACGGTCTCCAAGTCTGCCGACTTGTGGCCAGTGTTTGGTATAAATTTCAGGAATCGTTCAACAGGCATGCTATTTTTTACATATCGAACTATGAATGACAGCTGATCCACGTGACTAATATCTGGGGTTGAGTCTACAATCATGGAATAATACTTGCTGATTTTTATTTCTTCAATTATTTGGAAAGTTATTTTGTTAGCAATTAGAGAAATAAATTCATCGCAGGTCGCTTTAGACAAATATGATGTCTTTCCTGATCCAGGATGGCCATGCTGTGCTATATGTGCCGCAAGAAATGAATCAAACTCTGCTATTAACTCCAAACACATCATAAAATTTCCATTATTTTTTTCTCCAAATTTCTCGTTCTTCCCTCTGAATGCTAGTCCGCGACTACCCAGTTTTTTTACTATAGCCACCACACGTTTAAGTACACTCCGCCAATACTCAATTTCCATCTGAATTTGCGTCTGGAGTGCCGAATCTATACTACCAATTTTTTTGCTTCGAGTTGAGAACGTAATAAGACTGTTAATGTGTTCAGTGGAGTTTTCATGATGAGAAATGGCACTATGTACATTATTCCAGTCAGTGTACCCTTCTGTCCCCAATTTTGACGATCCGCCAGCAAACAAACGGCATGGAACACAAAATACTGCTTTTTTGCTTGGAGAATAGCACAGATATGCTCTGTTTACTTTTTGACCATTCTGCATTTTTCTTTCAAAAACATTTTTTGATAATGACCTATATGCATTTAAAGTTGGGTAAAATGTTTTTGTAGCAGAGAAATCCTCATGCAAATTTTGATTTATGGTTTTTGAAAGTAAAGACTCTATGGTTGCATCGTTAATGACCCACTTGCCGGGGTCGGTGCTCACCACATTTAGTACCACTTGTTTTGGCTCTCCTAAAAAACTGACATCGGTATCAATTGCCATAGCTTCAGTTAAAGTTACATTCAAATTTGACTGGTATTCACTCGTGAACAAAGATGTCGTTGAAGTTGACGCACCAAGATCCAGCTCCCTATCACAATTACCATCTCCGATATCAGCTGACCCAGAAGATGTCCCTGTATAGTTACATAGAAAAAACATTAAAATAGAGACTTTTCATCATTCAGAATAACACTAAACACAGATGGATCTTTCTCCGGTTTACATGACAAATTTCTTCGTAAATGAAAAAAGAAATTATTTTATTGAATTTTTAAATAACTCTTGTTTATTTCAATTACTTTTTATTATTATTATACGAATAAGATATTCAAAAGCTATAATTTGAATCAAATAGTACATACAAGTTTTGAAAATGACCTGAAATTAAACATTTATTACATATTGAACGCATTTTAATTCGAGCATTTTTTCTTTCTTTTTCATGGAACATCAATGACAGTCATGATTAATTACTTCGGCCCACAAAAAAGTGGTCTGTGCGAAGAGTGAGAGTATGGTAATCGTACGCATTTTGGCTCGCTTAAACCGAATCTGACCTCAGTTTAGACCCTACACATCTGATTTTTTTTTCTACCATGAGGTTGACCTTGAAATTCAATAAAAACTGATCTTTGAGTGAAACCAAAAAAAATTATTGTCTGATGGCGTCAAAACCTATGTATTCCTATGTATTTTGATCTCTTGAAGACGTATATAAGGTCAGTTTTATTTTTCAACTAAACAGTTACTTAAAAAATGCGAAATATAACAAAAAATGGTAAAAAAATATGCATTTCTTCTGAAAAATTAAAATTTTTTCTACCCTTAAATATAATTTTTTTTAAAAACGAAGAGGGCCAATCGATTCTACGGGAAAAATACAAAAATCAGTGCTATACTCCATTTTTCATCAGATGCTGAATGCTTCCAACAATAGGCTGAACACCGAATAATAATTGAATATTTGTTACATGTCTAGCATACGAATACATAATAATATTCGTTGCATGTCTAATAGGCAAGGAAAACAGCTGAACACAAGCTGCATTTCCGCATAGATGCATTAATAACCACAAAATTGTTGATTTTACTATATAACTGACTAGATCTTTACCTGCTGTTTCTGATTTTGAACTTCTAGCAAAAATCGTATCAAGTTTTGGTGTTTTCTTGATAACCTCTTCTTTTTTTCTCTCTCTTTCTTTACGACGCTTTCTACCAGCACTCCCAGTTTCTCTAACAATTCGACCGTCACTCATAATTGTTTATTTTACAAACAAAACAATACAGGCCTAAATTTAAATAAAAATATTTTCACTTCACAAAAACACAGCAGATTTTCTCGCAAGCTTTTAATGGTCTCGTGGGACTCGCAAGTCACAACTCGCAATCAGCGCAATATCTCTACTGCGCAAACGCGAGAAAAGTGTCCGAGTAAGCCATCCTGCTTTAAAGCTATAACAGATGTCGGAACTCACTGGGACTGCTGTAATCGGCTTTAGACCGGCCGGATCATTTTTATAGAAAACGTTCGGCTACGTTCGATTATATCTATTCTTTTTAGTTTATAGTAAAAAAAAACGTATTCTTAGTTAGTATTTTTATTGAAATGAGGTGTAATACCTATACATTGTGTTTTTTTTTTTTTTCCAAACGAAAATATGCAATATATTTTTCTAAAACAACATATCAGATTACGAGAGATTTTTATTTATTACTGAAAAAGTCTTTAAAAAATTTCAGTGTAGGTACATACTGTAAGGGATAGTGATAAGAACAATAAGAAAAGTAATTTCAATTTTTTCTTCTAATTTGGTGGTCAATAATTTGTCATAATAAATTAAGTATTACATTACCATAGTGTGCGTAGGACGATGGCGCGCTACAAGGCTTATCTTGTGTTCGTTTGTTAACGTTGTTTCACGTTCATGTTATGCGCAGAAGCAGTTTTTGGGACAGGCGCCGGCGAGGCGACCAATAGGTACACAGAACATGTTTCGTTACACTATAAGTATACGAAGCGCGTAACCTCGTATTTATGTAGAAAAAGTGAACGATATTTCTTAACTTTCTTATTCAGCAACCGACGAACATTTATTATTTAAGCTTTCAATGATTGAATAATCATATCAAATCACATATAAAAAAAAAATTTCCGTAAAGTTTGGCGCAAGATTTTGCACCCCCCAAAATTTCGCGCCCCCTAAATTTTCGCGCCCCAAGCTACAGCTTGTTCAGCTTGTACGTAAATCCCCTGCTGGTGGTGACATAGACCAAGCCCACAGTGAAGAAGCAGTACAAAACAAATGAAGAATAATGGGTGAATACCCCAAGAATACACATGCACGATAAGCAAATTCTGCAACATTTCCATACGTAAAACTGTATTGGCATTACACAATTTGGGGTCAAATTAGAATAGTGGTTATGAAAGACCCTGTCACAGAAAATTATAATATGAAGAAGCGAAATGTCGGGATGGTTCAACTGATGTACATGAGGTTATAAATAAATGTCCAACATACAAAGAAACCTTCGTGGAAATGTTCTCTTAAGTTAAAGTTTGAGTTTTACGTTACGTGTTTGAGCATAAATTGTTGCAGGTGACCTCTTCAAAGAAAAAAAAAAAAAAGCTGCCAATGCAACCTCTTTAAGAAAACAAACGTTTGCAAAAGACAACCTGCTTTAAGAAATGAATGGCTGGAAATAAAAACCAATTTTAAGTTAAAAAAAAAATGTTATAGAAGACAATTTCTTTTAAGCAAAATACTGCGCGTCATACAAAATCCATGTATCAAAACATACAGTACTAAACAATACTACACATGGAGACTATAGTTATATTTGGAAACGTAAATTTTCCTCATGGTGAACGGATAAATAAAGGTGAGACAGAATGGAGTGGAGAGATTTGGGTGGCTCTTAACATCGGGGTCTTAAGAGCCGATTAGGGTAAAGCGAGCATGGAGCAGCACCGGGATGCAAGGGCGAGAAAACAGGAGATCCCCGAGAAAACTCGCCGACCAGCGGCATCGTCCGGCACGATTCCAACGTGAGAAAATCCGTAAGCGACCCCGCCGAGAATCGAATCCGGTTCGCCTTGGTGAGAGGCGAACGCTCTAGCCGCTGCATCACCGTGGCGCCAGAAGAAGCTAAGTAAAGCTTTCCGTAGCATTTAGTTGACCTTGAAGCAGTAGTAGGACTACAGCTGCATATGTCTGTGTTTGTGGGCGTGATGACAACGTACACTCTGTTCGTGTGTGTGACTGCAGGACACATTTTGTATGTGTGTGAGGTGGCACGACATGATCTGTATGTGAGTATGTGGCAACAGGAAACCCTCTATGTATGTGTGTATGTAGTGACAAGACACGCTTCATGCAGATGTGTGGTGGCAGGACACACTCTGCATGTCTGTGTAGTGACAGGAGATGCTCTGTACATCTGTGTGCATGCATGTGGCGGCAGGACACGCTGGACTACTCTACGCAGCCGCAGTGGCCGCCGCTGCTGTACGCCGTCGCCTTCCTTCACACAGTGGTGCAGGAGCGCCGCAAGTTCGGCCCACTCGGTTGGAACGTTCCCTACGAGTTCAATCAAGCCGACTTCGCCGCCAGCGTGCAGTTCATACAGAACCACCTCGACGACATGGACCCAAAGAAGGTAGGTGGCCTCACAGCCCGGCGACTCAAGGTGGAAGTATTCCTTCCAGCTTGGAATTAATTTTTGTTTGAAAGTAGCTGACATTTCAGATTATATATTTTAAAACGAGAGCCATCAAGGCATTATACAATGAAGAGCCAAAAAAANAAAGTAGCTGACATTTCAGATTATATATTTTAAAACGAGAGCCATCAAGGCATTATACAATGAAGAGCCAAAAAAAACTGGTACACCTGCCTAATATCGTGTAGTGCCCCCGCGAGCACGCAGAAGTGCCCCAAGACGACGTGGCATGGACTCGACTAATGTCTGAAGGTATGCAGGAGGCATTGAAATATGCGCCAATTTGAGAAAGGGTTGCACGTCTGTCACGTTTAATGATTCTCGTCAGTCGTCGTTTGTCCCGCAACGATGTCGAAGATTTGATGTTTTGCCGGATTCCCGATATTCACGGTATACTCGTGAAATGATCGTACGCGAAAATCCAAATTGTATCGCTACCTCGGAGATGCTATGTCCCATCTTTCGTGCGCCGACTATAACACCATGTTAAAACTCACTTAAATCTTGATAACCTTCCATTGTAGCAGCAGTAACCGATCTAGCAACTTTGCCAGACGCTTGTAGTCTTATATAGGCGCTGCCGACCGCATCGCGTTACTCTGATTGGTTCCATACCTCTGTTATTTGCATACGCACGCCTAAACCAGTTTTTTTTTTTGGCTCTCCAGTGTAATACATGTTGTTCCACTCCAAACGATCCCGTGTATTCGTTAATAACTTTAACAATAATGAAGATATTTTAACAAAATTTTCACCTGACCGTATTTGCTTTAATTAGAATGCGATGACATCCACGTCCACACAACACTGAACTCTATGCTCCATGTTGAATATGATGCAGCGAAATAAGGTTAGGAAATGCGCGCGGGAATGTGTCATTCCATTTTGGATTGTGACGTGATGTGCTTGGTCACATATGTAAAAATTATTATACGTGAAATAGTAAGTATGTGTGTTTATGTACTGTATTCTGATTGGTCAGACACAACTGCTACCGGTGACGTCAATGCCGATTGTGGAAGGCTAACAAAATGTATATACTGATTATTGTGGATGAGCCATTACAGAGCTTACATCTACAGTGTCCAGTAGATGTCTGGGCATGCGAGTTCCTAAATACTCGCTAGTGTGTAGCCCATCATGGACTGGTCTGTAGCTGACCACAGAACGGCCCGGCAGTATATGCGGTGTCCCGCATAGGCGGTCTTCAGTCTTCTGTGACAGCAGTCGTGATGGTTGTCTCCAAATGACTGTTAATGTGTTCAGTGGAGTTTTCATGATGAGAAATGGCACTATGTACATTATTCCAGTCAGTGTACCCTTAATTTTGACGATCCGCCAGCAAACAAACGGCATGGAACACAAAATACTGCTTTTTTGCTTGGAGAATAGCACAGATATGCTCTGTTTACTTTTTGACCATTGTGCATTTTTTTTTCAAAAACATTTTTTGATAATGACCTATATGCATTTAAAGTTGGGTAAAATGTTTTTGTAGCAGAGAAATCCTCATGCAAATTTTGATTTATGGTTTTTGAAAGTAAAGACTCTATGGTTGCATCGTTAATAACCCACTTGCCGGGGTCGGTGCTCACCACATTTAGTACCACTTGTTTTGGCTCTCCTAAAAAACTGACATCGGTATCAATTGCCATAGCTTCAGTTAAAGTTACATTCAAATTTGACTGGTATTCACTCGTGAACAAAGATGTCGTTGAAGTTGACGCACCAAGATCCAGCTCCCTATCACAATTACCATCTCCGATATCAGCTGACCCAGAAGATGTCCCTGTATAGTTACATAGAAAAAACATTAAAATAGAGACTTTTCATCATTCAGAATAACACTAAACACAGATGGATCTTTCTCCGGTTTACATGACAAATTTCTTCGTAAATGAAAAAAGAAATTATTTTATTGAATTTTTAAATAACTCTTGTTTATTTCAATTACTTTTTATTATTATTATACGAATAAGATATTCAAAAGCTATAATTTGAATCAAATAGTACATACAAGTTTTGAAAATGACCTGAAATTAAACATTTATTACATATTGAACGCATTTTAATTCAAGCATTTTTTCTTTCTTTTTCATGGAACATCAATGACAGTCATGATTAATTACTTCGGCCCACAAAAAAGTGGTCTGTGCGAAGAGTGAGAGTATGGTAATCGTACGCATTTTGGCTCGCTTAAACCGAATCTGACCTCAGTTTAGACCCTACACATCTGATTTTTTTTTCTACCATGAGGTTGACCTTGAAATTCAATAAAAACTGATCTTTGAGTGAAACCAAAAAAAATTATTGTCTGATGGCGTCAAAACCTATGTATTCCTATGTATTTTGATCTCTTGAAGACGTATATAAGGTCAGTTTTATTTTTCAACTAAACAGTTACTTAAAAAATGCGAAATATAACAAAAAATGGTAAAAAAATATGCATTTCTTCTGAAAAATTAAAATTTTTTCTACCCTTAAATATAATTTTTTTTAAAAACGAAGAGGGCCAATCGATTCTACGGGAAAAATACAAAAATCAGTGCTATACTCCATTTTTCATCAGATGCTGAATGCTTCCAACAATAGGCTGAACACCGAATAATAATTGAATATTTGTTACATGTCTAGCATACGAATACATAATAATATTCGTTGCATGTCTAATAGGCAAGGAAAACAGCTGAACACAAGCTGCATTTCCGCATAGATGCATTAATAACCACAAAATTGTTGATTTTACTATATAACTGACTAGATCTTTACCTGCTGTTTCTGATTTTGAACTTCTAGCAAAAATCGTATCAAGTTTTGGTGTTTTCTTGATAACCTCTTCTTTTTTTCTCTCTCTTTCTTTACGACGCTTTCTACCAGCACTCCCAGTTTCTCTAACAATTCGACCGTCACTCATAATTGTTTATTTTACAAACAAAACAATACAGGCCTAAATTTAAATAAAAATATTTTCACTTCACAAAAACACAGCAGATTTTCTCGCAAGCTTTTAATGGTCTCGTGGGACTCGCAAGTCACAACTCGCAATCAGCGCAATATCTCTACTGCGCAAACGCGAGAAAAGTGTCCGAGTAAGCCATCCTGCTTTAAAGCTATAACAGATGTCGGAACTCACTGGGACTGCTGTAATCGGCTTTAGACCGGCCGGATCATTTTTATAGAAAACGTTCGGCTACGTTCGATTATATCTATTCTTTTTAGTTTATAGAAAAAAAAAACGTATTCTTAGTTAGTATTTTTATTGAAATGAGGTGTAATACCTATACATTGTTTTTTTTTTTTTTTTCCAAACGAAAATATGCAATATATTTTTCTAAAACAACATATCAGATTACGAGAGATTTTTATTTATTACTGAAAAAGTCTTTAAAAAATTTCAGTGTAGGTACATACTGTAAGGGATAGTGATAAGAACAATAAGAAAAGTAATTTCAATTTTTTCTTCTAATTTGGTGGTCAATAATTTGTCATAATGAATTAAGTATTACATTACCATAGTGTGAGTAGGACGATGGCGCGCTACAAGGCTTATCTTGTGTTCGTTTGTTAACGTTGTTTCACGTTCATGTTATGCGCAGAAGCAGTTTTTGGGACAGGCGCCGGCGAGGCGACCAATAGGTACACAGAACATGTTTCGTTACACTATAAGTATACGAAGCGCGTAACCTCGTATTTATGTAGAAAAAGTGAACGATATTTCTTAACTTTCTTATTCAGCAACCGACGAACATTTATTATTTAAGCTTTCAATGATTGAATAATCATATCAAATCACATATAAAAAAAAAATTTCCGTAAAGTTTGGCGCAAGATTTTGCACCCCCCAAAATTTCGCGCCCCCTAAATTTTCGCGCCCCAAGCTACAGCTTGTTCAGCTTGTACGTAAATCCCCTGCTGGTGGTGACATAGACCAAGCCCACAGTGAAGAAGCAGTACAAAACAAATGAAGAATAATGGGTGAATACCCCAAGAATACACATGCACGATAAGCAAATTCTGCAACATTTCCATACGTAAAACTGTATTGGCATTACACAATTTGGGGTCAAATTAGAATAGTGGTTATGAAAGACCCTGTCACAGAAAATTATAATATGAAGAAGCGAAATGTCGGGATGGTTCAACTGATGTACATGAGGTTATAAATAAATGTCCAACATACAAAGAAACCTTCGTGGAAATGTTCTCTTAAGTTAAAGTTTGAGTTTTACGTTACGTGTTTGAGCATAAATTGTTGCAGGTGACCTCTTCAAAGAAAAAAAAAAAAAAGCTGCCAATGCAACCTCTTTAAGAAAACAAACGTTTGCAAAAGACAACCTGCTTTAAGAAATGAATGGCTGGAAATAAAAACCAATTTTAAGTTAAAAAAAAAATGTTATAGAAGACAATTTCTTTTAAGCAAAATACTGCGCGTCATACAAAATCCATGTATCAAAACATACAGTACTAAACAATACTACACATGGAGACTATAGTTATATTTGGAAACGTAAATTTTCCTCATGGTGAACGGATAAATAAAGGTGAGACAGAATGGAGTGGAGAGATTTGGGTGGCTCTTAACATCGGGGTCTTAAGAGCCGATTAGGGTAAAGCGAGCATGGAGCAGCACCGGGATGCAAGGGCGAGAAAACAGGAGATCCCCGAGAAAACTCGCCGACCAGCGGCATCGTCCGGCACGATTCCAACGTGAGAAAATCCGTAAGCGACCCCGCCGAGAATCGAATCCGGTTCGCCTTGGTGAGAGGCGAACGCTCTAGCCGCTGCATCACCGTGGCGCCAGAAGAAGCTAAGTAAAGCTTTCCGTAGCATTTAGTTGACCTTGAAGCAGTAGTAGGACTACAGCTGCATATGTCTGTGTTTGTGGGCGTGATGACAACGTACACTCTGTTCGTGTGTGTGACTGCAGGACACATTTTGTATGTGTGTGAGGTGGCACGACATGATCTGTATGTGAGTATGTGGCAACAGGAAACCCTCTATGTATGTGTGTATGTAGTGACAAGACACGCTTCATGCAGATGTGTGGTGGCAGGACACACTCTGCATGTCTGTGTAGTGACAGGAGATGCTCTGTACATCTGTGTGCATGCATGTGGCGGCAGGACACGCTGGACTACTCTACGCAGCCGCAGTGGCCGCCGCTGCTGTACGCCGTCGCCTTCCTTCACACAGTGGTGCAGGAGCGCCGCAAGTTCGGCCCACTCGGTTGGAACGTTCCCTACGAGTTCAATCAAGCCGACTTCGCCGCCAGCGTGCAGTTCATACAGAACCACCTCGACGACATGGACCCAAAGAAGGTAGGTGGCCTCACAGCCCGGCGACTCAAGGTGGAAGTATTCCTTCCAGCTTGGAATTTATTTTTGTTTGAAAGTAGCTGACATTTCAGATTATATATTTTAAAACGAGAGCCATCAAGGCATTATACAATGAAGAGCCAAAAAAACTGGTACACCTGCCTAATATCGTGTAGTGCCCCCGCGAGCACGCAGAAGTGCCCCAAGACGACGTGGCATGGACCCGACTAATGTCTGAAGGTATGCAGGAGGCATTGAAATATGCGCCAATTTGAGAAAGGGTTGCACGTCTGTCACGTTTAATGATTCTCGTCAGTCGTCGTTTGTCCCGCAACGATGTCAAAGATTTGATGTTTTACCGGATTCCCGATATTCACGGTATACTCGTGAAATGATCGTACGCGAAAATCCAAACTTTATCGCTACCTCGGAGATGCTATGTCCCATCTTTCGTGCGCCGACTATAACACCATGTTCAAACTCACTTAAATCTTGATAACCTTCCATTGTAGCAGCAGTAACCGATCTAGCAACTTTGCCAGACGCTTGTAGTCTTATATAGGCGCTGCCGACCGCATCGCGTTACTCTGATTGGTTCCANTGTGTTATTTGGATACGCACGCCTAAACCAGTTTTTTTTTTTGGCTCTCCAGTGTAATACAGGTTGTTCCACTCCAAACGATCCCGTGTATTCGTTAATAACTTTAACAATGATGAAGATATTTTAACGAAATTTTCAGTTGACCTTATTTGCTTCAAGTAGAATGCGATGACATTCACGTCCACGTCCACGTCCACGTCCACAACACTGAACTCTATGCTCCATGTTGAATATGTTGCAGCGAATTTAGGTTAGGAAATGCGCGCGGGAATGTGTCATTCAATTTTGGATTGTGACGTGATGTGCTTGCCCACATATGTAAAAATTCTGATACGTGAAATAGTAAGTATGTGTGTTTATGTACTTTATTCTGATTGGTCAGACACAACTGCTACCGGTGACGTCAATGCCGATTGTGGAAGGCTAACAAAATGTATATACTGATTATGTTACGTTGTGTCAAATCGCGTTGATTGTGGATGAGCCATTACAGAGCTTACATCTACAGTGTCCAGTAGATGTCTGGGCATGCGAGTTCCTAAATACTCGCTAGTGTGTAGCCCATCATGGACTGGTCTGTAGCTGACCACAGAACGGTCCGGCAGTATATGCGGTGTCCCGCATAGGCGGTCTTCAGTCTTCTGTGACAGCAGTCGTGATGGTTGTCTCCAAAGAAATTGACCAATTGTGTGACGGTTGGAAATAGTACACTAAAAACCACACTTTTCTGAATGGAGTGACTTTTACTGCACTGTTTAAGAATTTTCACTGGCCCAAAGATGGAAATTTTGAGAAATTACACAACCTGAGAGGTGAAATCAAGCTTAGTCGGGAAAAAAATGAATAATCCAAAATACTCAGACTTGAATGAGTGTCTGCACCCAATGGCAGTATTTCACACGTTTCACTTTGTCAGGCGTCTTGAGTTCGTTGACAACGGAGATACGGACGATGAGAAGTGCTTTTTGGCAATCCGTTTTCTTGAGAAAGTCACCAATGTGACTCTTTCGAGAGCCAGTAGCCTGAGCCTTACAACCTCGAAAGTTTCCTGCGACAGTTTTGGACGAGTCCCTTCATCTGTTTCCAACAGATTAATTTGTTTTGAGTTCCTTCGCCATGACCCAAATGATTGACTTACTCATAGCATGTCTGCCTCCAAAATTTCCCTGGAATATCTGTTGACGTAAATTAATGGAGTCTGTTTTCCATTATGTTTTTCACTATGCCCGTGCGTACGCAATGTAATAGTATTTTGCATACGAACTATTTTTTATTAGGCATTACCGACACACCTATTTCGCTCTGTTTTTATTCCTATTAATTATAAATTAAATGTTATAATTTATAGATAAAATATAAGTAAATGTTTAATTTAACCAAAAATAAGGTATTTTGATGTTAACAAAAGTATAAAACGCTTCTGATGCACGACACACTTAGGAAATAACCAAGCACATCATATACGGGGTGGTTTTTCAAAGTTTTGATTCAAAAAGTGCGAAGAAACTGCGAATAGACTACATGTTTGTTGGCATGGCGTGTTGCAGGGCATCTCGTGGCAAACGGTGTGCTACATGCTGGGCGAGGTGCAATATGGCGGCCGGGTGACGGACGACTTCGACAAGCGACTGCTGACCACCTTCACGCAGGTGTGGTTCTGCGACGTGCTGCTGCGGCCGGGATTCGAGTTCTACCGCGGCTACAAGGTGCCGACGACGCGCAACCTCCAGGGTTACGTCGACTACATCACCAGTCTGCCCGCCACAGATAGCCCTGAGGTCTTCGGCCTGCACCCCAACGCCGACATTACGTGAGTCCACATCCTTCCCAAGGGGAATGCGATTCTCATTCATAGCACAGTAAATCGGCGGCTAGGGAACTCGCCTCCCATCGAGGCGAACAGGATTTTCACACTTGGGAATCTTGCCGGATGATGCCACTGACCAGCGAGTTTTCTTGGTGATTTTCATTTGCCCAGTAACGGAAATTATGTTTGTTATCACTTTCATTCAGGTGAAAATATGCTTCATCTGACATCCACAAGTTCTAAATGAAATTGGCATCCTCGACGACTTCAGCCAACTTGTTAACAAGAGTGCCAAAGCAAGATATGGTCATTGAAGTTGAAACTCTATCCTTGTATGCTCATTGGCACGACGTGTTGCAGGGCATAACATTGGCCAACGGTGATACATGCTGGGCGAGGTGCAGTAGCTACGGCGGCCGGGTGGCAGACGATTTTTAATTGAAGGATCCATGTTTTTATCTTTATTTACTAATAAAGTATTGATTATAAAATAAAAACCACATTTTCTTTCAAATTTTTTGGTTGCAGATGCGAAGTTTTTTCTTACGGATCTCTGGTTTCCCCCTTCCTTGCATTCAAACGCTGCTCCATGCTCACCTCACTTCACCATCGGCTCTCAAGACCCAACTTCCCACTCTCATTCGCTTTTCCGCTTATCGGCATGAGCTTCTCTAGCTGGGCGTAACGGAGTTAACGATATTCTGATGGACAGGTGACCACTAAAGTTCTTGCCATGGCAACTTCTAACCCTCTTATTGTTTCCGCGAGTCGTGGACCACAACATAAATCGGCTCCCGACAAGCGAAAAAGCCAATGATAATCGCGCCCCTGGATCTATGGCGTAGCGATGGGGGTGTCCCAGAGAGACCGGGCCCCTCTCAAAGATAAATAAATTAGAATATAATTCCCACCCAACACTGAAATACCTGTAATGAGTGAAACTCTTAGAACTGATGCAAGGCTGCCGAGCTAGGCTTTGTTTTTCTTCAATTCAGCCTTCTTCTCTTCCCAGGTCAGAGTGGCTTTGCTCCCGCCTACCTGGTGATAGGACTGCGTTGCAGAATGTATGAAATTCCAATCATATTTCCAGTATCAGTTTCTAACAGATTAATTTTTCACACACCAATATTCCAAATAAAATTACTTTTCAAACTTTGTTTATTTAATCAAGTTGTACATTTTATTATTATTCCTTCTCTTACATTAAAATGCATTCCCTTCAAGCTGGTGCCATTCCACGAAAGGTGATTCAAAAGGTTAAGAGAGACATAAAAGGGCAGTGGAAATTACCTTTAAATACCCACGCGGAATAAGAGGAAGCTCATGGAAACAACATGTATACATGAAAGAGGTGATTCGCATCTTTCCATGATCTGTCAGGCGAACCTGGACTTGCAGGTCAGCAGAATTCACAAGAACATAGGAGGCACTGTAACAAACGCATGTAAGTGAACTGAACTGCCATCTGAAATATACAAAACTATTACACATGCATCAAATGTACTGGTATACATAAAGAACACACACCTCAGACAAGGATTTCTAAGTGCTTTCAAGACGTCACACACATTACAAACACCATTTAACAACACTCAAGCATAGCTAAAAACTGCTTTTTCAAAGCCCTGTATCCCAAAAATACACATTTCGGATACATACAAAAGTACTCTAGGACCATACAATGAACCTTGCTACAGACCTACCACCAATAAAATTGTAGGGTAATCTCTAAAAGTCCTATAGGTACATGCAGAACGACGAGAACACTGCACGTCAGTTCAGAGCCTTGCGCTTAGTGGCGATGGTGCACTTGAAGCGCGTGGCAAAGTCGCCACTATCGCTCTCGCGTTTCTCGGTCTCAAATGCCGGAAAATAGCTCCAGTTACACTGGCTTTTTAACCAAAGTTTTGTATGTTTCTGTTTCGATGGTGTTGCTGGCCGGGGGTGAAGAGTGGCGTGATCTTGTGTGTGCTGCAGGTACCAGATCAACACGGCCAAAGGCATCCTGGACACGATCCTGAGCGTGCAGCCCAAGGAGGGCGGCGGAGGAGGTGGTGAGACCAGGGAAAGCGTAGTCTACCACCTCGCTAATGACATGTTGGACAAGCTGCCGCCACGCTACAACAGTTTCGAGGTCGCGTATAGCAACTTCACTTCATGAAATTCTCACATAAACAACACCACACTGCCTCCCCCCCCCCTTTTTTTTCACAACCAAAAAAATATATAATTACAAAATACTTGATCTGCTGTTGGCGTAGCGACTTAGAACATATTATACATACATATTATATAATAAGTGACCAATGTTAGATTCCCGGCGGGGTTACTCCCAGATTCTTGCACGTGGGAAACATGCCGGACGATGCAGCTCTGGGATCCCCCGCTTCTCCTACCCTTGCATTCTGGCGCTGCTCCATACTCACCTCACTTCACCCTCATTGGCTCTCAAGACCTCGATGTTAAGACCAGCCCAAATCTCTCCATCCCACTCATTTGCCCCTCGTAAAACTTGACATAAAAAACGAGAGCTATGTTTACCCTCTCACTGGGGCCCATTGTAATAACAAAATATTTCCTCAGAATCAGATGTATTTTGGTAATGAAAATAGCATTATTTCACAGTTATACACAACAATCTAACTAAAAAGTGCATACTTTTGCAGTAAATATAAAATTGTTCAGTATAAGTACAAACTTAATTTAAAACCACAGAACGTCTGATATGATCTATTTTAATCAGATATTTGGTAGAGAGCTGGATAGAGAAATAACCTCCATCTGCTATGCTGCAAAGTTGCCTAAAGACTATACACATATTTGCAATATTCGGTAACAATATTGCACAATTAAAATACATCAGTCAACCTTGATAGTGGGTAAATAGTAGTTTTGAGTAAGTCGTTCAAAATGTGATTTTGTTATAACTCAATTAACAAATGAACAATTACTCTTCTTAAGAAAATGTTTATCTTCTCACATATACCTAAGTTTTACTGAAGTGGCATTTGGTGGAACCGATGATACAATTTTGACGTCAGGGTTCCAGAATACCTCTTCTAAAAATCGATCTATGTTGTATGAAAGCGGCCATGCGCACCAATGATAAGAATCCCCGACAGTGACGTCATTCCAACTATCAAAGACAACACATTGCACCAGGAATTTCTTGTTAACTAGACGTAAGTATATGATTCCGTCACGAGCTACAGTAGTTTTGGGAAGGGAAAGGTTTGAGTATCCACTTTGATTATTTCAAATACAGGCTGTCCACGGTAAAGTGAGCACTTTTGGAAGTACTAATTAGGTTATACTTTTCTCCTAATTTTGTATTGTTCCACCATACATGTAAAACTTGCATTGCCATGGACAATGGGCATACTTTATTCACATTTTAGTAAAGTAAAAATGTGAAATTGTATGGTACCTTAATGTGATACTAAAAGGCCAATTGATATTATGTAGGCATATATAAACTAATATAAATACACAAAGTTTATTTACCATAGATCTCTGTAAAGTTTCCTAAACAACTAACTTACGAGTGGCAATTTAATAGACAAATATTTTATTTTAGTTAAAAATATTTACTCTGGATATATCAGTTAGTAGATGCTTCGAATTAAATATTTAATATAATTTGTAAATCGGCTAGCAGTAGATGGGCTTATATTGCAGGGAAATAGCAGAACAGTCAATATTTTAGTAAGCAAACTTGGAGCAATGAAGTACAAAATATCTACTCACAGTATTTATATTCTTCCAGGCAGGAATAGTTACATCACGTAGATTCAATTGAATCTGGAAATTACAAATAATTATGCTTTTTTTTAACAGAAGCATTAAAAAAAAGGCCTATATAATAACCACTATAGCAACAAAACCCTTCCAAAGATAATATTAAATGGAAGCAGCACTCCCACGCCACTCGGTGTCGTGAAGTGATGTCCACATCATCTGCACGGAAGGCAGTCGCTCCGATGGTAACGCTAGGAGTTGGGTGACGGAGACGGCACTCACATTGTGTGCAGTCACATCACATGCCATCACACTCGCAATACAACGTCAAAATTATAACTATTTTACTTGTTTCACTGCCAACTTAGTGACCGCCTGGTTGAAGGAATTTTCCACGTATGAGGTCTAAAAGCGGGGGAGGGATAGGGGCGACCGAGACACGCACATCAACTCTCTCATCGTCTCTACGCGCAAAGCATTGAACTTGCGTGCAATCTTGCCATCGATAATGCGCATCTGTGAGACTTACAGTGGAGACCCTACCATTTTATGACATAATAATAAAAATAAAGGTTTCATTCACTTTCCTATTCCTTTTTAAATGTTTTGAACCGGAATATTCATACCTAAAAAATGACAGTGAAAACACCCGTTTGAGTCATTTTCACCATCACCAAAACTGGCTTTAGAGAGAAATGGAGGAACTGAAAACTGTATACAGACGCATAATGTTTCTTAAATGCTATTCGCAAGCAGACCTCACTCAGACACAATGGGTGATTTCTTAATGAAACTTTTTCTGCTGGAGCTCTGCACACCGTTCAGCGGCCTACCCAGGTGGCCACCTTAACTGAAAGCCTGCATGCCCGTGTATGTATGGGGCAGTATGTATGCAGTTAACGGACAGTAGTAATTTTTTCCAAGGATGGTTTCACAAGTGCTTACTTTACTGTGAACAGCCTACAACGATGTGGTAAGTGGGTCGTCTAGGGTCGTCGTGGCAAGTCAGCACCTTACACTTCGTAAAACTGCCAACTGTTTAGGCCTAGAGTTCAATGGCTTTCTGTTGCATCTTTCAGAACGCAGCAGTCAATGAGCATATCGCTTTGTTTATGCAAGGTTTAGCCTTACTCTAAACGTGCAAGTGGCTGTATGCTGGATTTACTATTTGAGTACTGGGTTCAAGTCCTGGGAAAGGACAACATTTTTTTAAAGTATTCTGTTTCAAGAGCATTGAAGAAGCTAAAATTAGTTTCAAAATTTTTAGCATATTATATTATATTTTTGTTGTAATATAAAATAATAGCCTCAAAAAAAAGTATGAAAATAGAAAAAATAATTTTTTTGTTTATATATATATATAATCATTTTTTCATGTAAATTTCAATTTCTAACGGTTCGTCTGTATTTCAATTTTAACTTTTGTGAAACAATTTAAAGTCAAAGTAAGGAATAGTTGAACACTTGCCGCAAGTGACCAAAAGTCAGATTTCAAAAAATTGAATCATGCCGCTCCTGTGACATGACTAAACACTTCAGCTGTAACCCAACTTTGCGTTTACATAACTTTTTAAATTTTGTACAAATCACGATTTTAAGTTATGCTTAAAGACATAATGAATGTTATTTTTGAAATGATTGTGTAATTTTTATCAAATTACCATTGAATCATTTTATGAAACCATTAAATATTATGCTAGTTTGCACGCAGTTTGTTTGATATATATTTCGGTTCGGTAAATCGAGGAGATTTACATGTAAATAACGTTTTAATAAGCATGACGAATTCCTTCACAAATTCGTGCAGTATTTCAAAAGCACTGACATGACATAACTTGGCACTGAAATACACAATACAAAACTGTATTTTTTTCAGGTGAGAGATGCGCTGCAAAGGATGGGAGCCCTGCTGCCAATGAACATCTTCCTGCGCCAAGAAATAGATCGAATCCAGCGGGTCATATGCGAGGTCTACTCTACGCTCTGTGACCTCAAGCTGGCGATCGATGGCACAATCGTTATGAGTCAAGGCCTGCGAAATGCTTTGGATGCGATGTATGATGCGCAGATTCCAGAACGTTGGCAAAAGGTTTTCTTCAGTTAATAGTTCGTTAACTACCTCAAAAAATTGCATGAATCATACATCTTTTTTAACATTTACAAACAAAAAATTGGTCTATAAACATACCAAATTCTTTTTTCAAAAAGCAAACACTGAACTCGCCCCTTAGTTACCTACTGAAATGTGAGCCAAAATATTAACAAAATTCGCAGCTGTATTTTCAATCATGCTAAACAAATAATTCAGTTGATGATAGCATTAAGCATGACACTGGATGCTTGTTACCTTTGTTGTGGGATACACTCTAACAACCAATAATGATAATCTATAGTCCATCAATGAAGCAATCCGTTAATGAACTTCTAAATGTACAATAAACTTAAAACATAAATAATTATTACTAGTGCTGTGCACCCCTGCCTTATCCAAAATTTGAATGTGACCCCCGTAACCGTAACATGGCCTGTATTAACTATTACACGGAAGTTATCAAACTGTGACAAAAATAGAAAACTGTCTTAATAAAAAAATTTCTCATCCAGGTTTGCTGCATAAATATTAAATATTTTAGAAGTCACGCCATTGATTCACAGAATAATTTTTAAATTCTATATCAATATAATTAAATAAAAAGTTTTTCCAAACACAAACTGATATCTACATTATTATGGGAGATTTTTACATTTAATACTAACTGAATATACTGTTTTACATTTATATTGCGTAAACGTTCCCATTTTGCTTATTTAACTGTTACAATTGATTACATTACAGAATCGTAATCACATTTGGCACAGTCATTATTCATTGCAACTTAGGTTCTATTGTTCTGGATGCAAAACTCTTAAAACTTTAGGTATTATAGCCCGTTCAGCTACTGTACCTGTCTGTACTGAGAAACCGTTTTGGGCAAAATTATAAAACAAATACTTGGCCAAAATATTATTTCAGAACAAACACACTGTAATTTTTTATTTGGCAAAAACATTTTCTGCTGAATGGAAAATAACGTACCATATTAGTATTAGCAACAGAACATTTGTATAGTTAATAATTAGTACCTTTCATATCTGACAACTTTTTGGTACACCAAGGTTATAGAAAAAATATATAATTAACTAGCTGAAGCGAAGCAAGCCTTAGTTATGACAAAATAAATAAAAAAACGTACTGAATCTGAAAGAAGACTTGGGATTAAATGTACTAACAACTCATTAGTTATTTTATATTGATTACATTTAATGAAGTCTAGCTGTGATTGTGACATGCAATTGCGTATGTTTTACGTTATAAGTAAATGGTATTACCCTAATTTCCAACATTTTTGTGGAGACAAATTGACTCTACAGAAAGAAAGGTGCTTATCAGACAAATAGTAGAGATGCAATAATGTATTGTTTTAAAAATTTTTACCATGACAAACGTTAGTACAATATCACTATTAAAAACTACTTGTACTGCATTACCTGCAGGTTTCATGGGAGTCTGCCACCCTCGGATTTTGGTACACAGAACTTCTAGAGAGAGATTCTCAATTCAGGAAATGGTGCAAGAATGGTCGACCAAACATATTTTGGATGACAGGTTTCTTCAACCCACAAGGCTTTCTGACAGCTATGCGACAGGTAAGGATGCTAAACGTTTCTAAAACAAACTTGTCAGAATTTCATGTAGGTATATAACTTGCATATATGACAAAATGCTTATTTGTAATATTAATGATACTTTTACAATTAACACACACTAGTGTAAACGCATTTCAGAACACGTATCTGCTCCACAGTTGGCACACAAGAAGAATGAGGTGATATGTAGGACTGATCAAAATATCAAATCTGTGGGGTATCCAGAATATTAAATGCAACACATACAGCAGACACCTTCATAAAGAGTGTAACCAAACCACACCAAACTGCCACACATGCAGCAATTCTGGCATGTAACCTGTCATACAAATTTTGAATGTCTCTGGGGTATGGTATTGCATGCTCACTGCACTTCTTGGCGTAGCTGGACGATGGTCTTTACCGAGGCTGAGCTGTATGTCAGGTGCCACACATGCTCGATGGGACTGAGGTTTGGAGACCTAGTGAGCAAGGGTAGCATGCGTACACTGTGTAAAACACGCTGTGTTTCCATAGCGACATGGGGACACGTGTTATCACTGGAAGATTGGTTCTTGCAGTGTTTCAAGATATGGTCGAAAGACAGGATTGATAACGCCACGGATGTACGATGCAGTCATCATGCTCCTCTGAATGAATACCAGAGGCGACCGCGATGTGTAGCTCATGGCCCCTATACCATAATCCAAGGTGTGGGTCTGGTATGGTGAGTGAATACACAATGGATAGTTCCGCTCACTCGCACGTCTACAAACACGACCATCACTTTGTCCAAGTCAGAAACGAACACCACTGCTCTCCGTCCAGCTCTCCAACACACACTCTCCTGACACAACTGGAGACGTTCACGACAATGAGCAGATGTTAGAGGTAAATGTGCCATAAGCACACGAGAACGTAAACCTACCTCCAACAATCGATTGTTCATGCGAATACATAGGGGGCACATGCAGTTACTGTTCTGACAGTCAGGGTGGCCCAAACGATCCTTCTGTCCAGGCACTCATCAGTGCAGTGAGGTGGCACTGGTGGAGCTAGGTAGCTGTATGCACTCTGTCGCCCATCTTCTCCACCTCCGCTGAACCACTGACATGTCACGCACCGAGTGGCAATTCTACGAAATGTCCAGAAACCCTCTCGAAGTCCCATTATACGGCCATGCTCAATATTACTTAACTGTTCAAATGGTGCTTGCCGTCGTCTTCCAGGCATTGTACACACACTGTAATACATGCCCTATGGAATCGAACAGTCAATGGCACTCGTGTTGTCAGGCGACCTATGGTAGGTAAGACACTTGATCTAACGGCTGCAGACTGGTGTTGGCTAGTGGTGCCCTTTCACTTACAAAATTAAAAATCTTATGTAAGTACGTCGGGATACTGCTTTATGTATACACAGGACACAGTGCCATGCTAACCGCAGATGTGATATTGGAATTATAAATCTACCTGGCTTAAGTACACTGAAGAGCCAAAAGAACTGATACATCTGCCTAATATTGCGAGCACGCAGAAGTGCCGCAAGACGACGTGGCATGGACTCGACTAATGTCTGAAGGTATCCAAGAGGCAATCCACACCATGAATCCTGCAGGGCAGTCCACAAATACATAAGAGTGTGAGGCGGTGGAGATCTCTTCTGAACAGCACGTTGCAAGGCATCCCAGATATGCTAAATAATGTTCATCATGTCTGGTGATTTAGGTGCCAATGGAAGTGTCTAAAGTCAGAAGTGTGTTCCTGGAGCGTCTCGGTAGCAACTCTTGAAGCGTGGGGTGTCGCATTGTCCTGCTGGAATTGTCCACGTTCGTCGGAATGCACAATGGACATGAATGGGTGCAGGTAATCGGACAGGATGCTTACGTATCTGTCACCTGTCAGTCTCGTATCTAGACGTATCAGGGGTCCCATTTCATGCCAACTGCACACGCTCCATACCATGACAGAGCCTCCACCAGCTTGAACAGTCCCCTGTTGAGATGTAGGGTCCATAGATTCATGAGGATGTCTCCATACCCATACCCGTACACGTCCATCCACCCGATACAATTGGAAACGAGACTCGTCAGACCAGGCAACGTGTTTCCGTTCATCAACAGTCCAATGGCGGTGTTGGCGGGTCCAGGCGAGGCGTAAAGCTTTGTGTCATGCAGCCAACAACGGCACGCGAGTGGGCCTTCGGCTCCGAAAGCCCATATCAATGATGGTTCGTTGAATAGTTCGCACGCTGGCAGTTGTTGATGCCCCAGCATTAAAATCCGAGCCAATTTGAGAAATGGTTGCGCGTCTGTCACGTTTAATTATTCTCGTTAGTCATTGTTTGTACCGTTCGTTCACGATCTTTTTCCGGCCGCAGCGATGTCAAAAATTTGATGTTTTACCGGATTCCCGATATTCACGGTACACTCGTGAAATGGTCGTACGCGAACATCCTAATTTTATCGCTACCTCGGAGATGCTATGTCCCATCTCTCGTGCGCCGACTATAACACCACGTTCAAACTCACTTAAATCTTGATAACCTGCCATTGTAGAAGCAGTAACTGATCTAGCAACTTTGCCAGACGTTTATTGTCTTATATAGGCGCTGCCGACCGCATCGCGTTACTCTGATTGGTTCCATATCTCTGTTATTTGCATACGCACCTCTATACCAGTTTTTTTGGCTCTCCAGTGTAATATAGAGGTAGTGATATAATGTGAATTTTGAAGAAAGAAAAAAAGTGAAATTCATGTTAATTTAATTTTCCTCTCAAATTCACGCAGATACCAACGTTCGGATCTACTGCTGGCAACATAAAAAAGCAAAGAATTAGGTTAAAAACCATGCTTTAGGATAAGAAATCAAGAATTAAAAAATTAATAATTTACAATAAAAACGTCAGTCCAAAAACCGGGAGCCAAAAAATTTATTGAAATGACTTTCTTAATCAAATAAGTTGATTGTATGTTAACTTGACTGAAATAAAATTCATTTTAAAAAACTAACTTGATTGTTTTTAATTTAACTACAGGTTTTTCATCTTTAAAACCTTTGTAAATGAAAGACAAAATTTTATTAAGCTCTTTTAATCATTTTCTAACCCTTTTTTTGAGCCAGATAATTTAGGATTTTTTAAATTATCTAGTTTAACACAAATCACACTGTCAAATTTTTTTTTGAATTCCATATATTCTAAATTAATTATTTCGTTAAAAGATTTATTTTTACTTGTATAAAAATAATTGTGTATGGTTATGTAAAGAATGCTTGAAAGAACTAAAACAAATGTTAAAAATAATAAAGATCACATATGAGAATATTAAATAAATTACCATAAGATTTATTTTAAAAATAAATTTAAGAAAGAAACACTTGAAGAACATAAAAATTGTACTGGGAAAAAAAGATAAAAACCTTATTGTATTGTTTTTGTAAAAAATATTTTTGTAAAAAAACTAAACTTACACTCAAAAAACTAATAGATATAATTATTTTAAAAACATATTTAGAAATAATTAACTTTCTGAATTCAATGGCTAAAAATAATTCCCATTCAAAAATTAAAAAGAAATAAAAGTTATTCATCTTTAAAATTAAATATATCTGTTTGTTAATATCTACGAAATAAAATAATTTTGAATTTATTATCAATTTCAATTGTCACAAATCAAAAGTCTAGACCTGCACCTGTACAATGGGGAAATAATACCACTCCATATCACAAAACCAAAAATTTAGATCTTCTCCTGATATGTCTCACATTATCACACCGCATGTATTGCAGACTAGCAAATAGACTTCCGTGCCACAGAAATCCGTCGAATAGAACTCTGCACTGTAGAGACATAAAGTAATATACAAAGGAAAAAAAAAGTGACAAAATAGGACCTTACCATGGGAAGAACTGTTTTTACAGAGTTCCAGCACGTTGTTGGTAAAGTAATGATTACTTCAAATGCGTTTATCACATTTACTACGTTTAATATTTATTTTATTTCTTGGGTGCCCTGTACTAAATACTTTTTGGTAAATTGCAAATATCTACAGTAACAAAAAAACTGATTTTTACGTACCAACTAGCTGTGCCCGCGGCTTTGCTCGCGTGGACTACAGAATTATTGTTTGGATTTTTTTGAATAAAGACCATGCTTTTTATACTTTTTCCTGACAATGTATGCACTTGCTTTTCAATATCAATGAGTGCAAGGTGTTAAATGGATTAAATGTTATTAAAAGGAATTAAATGGTAAAAACGCTTATAAGTATTTCTCTGTTATAGACAGATATATGTTGTCGTATAGTTTTTTTAAGGTCTTTTTAATCTACACAATTCTTTACTTAATGAAAANAGTTTTTTTAAGGTCTTTTTAATCCACACAATTCTTTACTTAATGAAAATGTTCCATGTTTAACAGTTTAGACCGAGTATTGCAAGAGAGCGTGCTGGCGGCAAACTTTTTCCGACTTAATTGTCTATTATCGTCACTTATTATTCCTTATGTTACTTGACGTAACAAATTATATACTGAAACCTGGCCAGATAACATAGCTATGAATTTAAAAAAAACACGTAAATCAGATACGTGGTTCTCGAGTGATAAGCGCACTAACAGACAGACAGAGAGACATTGAGTTTTAAAATATGTATAGATGAAAAAAAATCCTTCTTAGTTCTTCTAGCTGTACGTTACTTATTCTCTCTCTCATGTAACTTGGCAAGATTTTGACAGTTCGACAAAAGTAGGGCCAATGTTTACTTTTGGTTTATGTATCCTTTCACCATCAGCTGGTGCATCAAGTGGAGTTTGTATATTTTATCAGCACGTTATCAGCTAATCCACTTACCATTGTACTGTAATGCTACACAAATTTTAGGGTATTATAGAGTGACATCTGTCAAAAAAAATTATAAGTTATAAAAATTTAATATTTGCTAACTCTTTTTTTATTTGTCCGAGACAGCGAATTTGGGTGAACATAGGCAAGATGGGAGTTGTAGTTCTTATCACACTTTGGACGTCATAGCTAATATAACTGGAACTAAAAGTAATTCGAGAAACTTGATTGACAACACACTTTTATTTGCCAACAACTCACAAACAATTATTGTAAAGCAGTAATTCTGCTATTACTGATACTAAACAGTTCGAGTTGGAAATATGTGGTGTGGAATAGCGTAAGAATTGCTTAAAAACTATTCACGCGCGTCCCACTTTCTTTGTTTTATTAATATAATATAGTAACAACATGGAAACAATGAAATGGGTTTGTGGGAGAACAACATGGCGATTATTGGATGTAGACGAACGATTACCAGCCCAATATAAATTACTAGTAACCAAAATCACTGTACACGAAATATACGTTACTTTAAAAATTATACATAGCTCACGGAAATATAAAACTATTGGTATCTGTTCATAAATTTGTTATTTTACACACAAAAGCTATTTTTTTTGTGGCTGCTAATACTTCGGGAAAGAGCGGACAGATAGCGCGCATGGCATGGCAGGGCGAGTTGTAAGCCGAGAGCTTTACTCAACAGATAGCAGATGTTGGCCTGCCACTTGATCCCGTCTGGCTCGAAACGACACGAATTTGAAATATATTTCGTCAAATTATTAGAAAAAATTATTCAACCATACCATGCAATATTTCAGTATGATTTTGGAATTAATATCAAGCACATATGGAAATCATGGATGGAGAGTGGGGATACGACGTGAAAAGAACTCTCAAGGTTTTGAAGTTCATTTCGATACGGATTGTTGTATTGTGCATTTCATTTTGAACACCTATACATTACTACTTTATCACGAAGTTTAGTTTGTAACTTTAACAATCGCTGTTTCATGACTATGTAAAATAAATTGTATTAATTAATCTAGGAACTCTTTCTTATTGCATATTTCCTCTTTGTCTGATGTACATCGGCAGTGCACTCAGAATGGCCAGCGTAATATTAACTTTTGTTTGTTCGTGCATCAGCTGATGCAGGATTTTGTTTGTTTCGAATACTTCAAGTTGCCACTCACTAACTGTCATAATCTTGCCAAGTTATATGAGACAGACAATACCACTACCAGCAATGTCAAATGCTAAGTGTGTAGCATATACACAGTTTTCCACTCAATAGTATAACTGTTATAGGCAAGATAGCCGCCATCAATCAATATGGTACTAAACTTTTCTAAAAATTTGTTTTCGAGTTATATATGCGTTCAGGACGTTGCAGATACATATTTTTGGGCAGGCAGTGTAATCACAATTTTTAAGGCAACGCAATGGTAAACAAGAGGCTCAGTGTCGGCTCTTAATGGAAATGTTTAACGTACTGCTTCACATGGTGCTACAGCGCGTCAAACCAAGGAAACGTGTGTAGTTTTCAAGCATAATTTCTGTCAAAAACTGTCTAGGTATATCATTACGTTACAGCTTTCCAGACCTACGCTACTGAGGCAAATTGGCTAGCGCATCATTGGTGCTGTTTGTGTATGTTATAGACCCTTAATCCTTCAATAATATACTACCCTAAGAATACATTTTTTTTTGTTTTGATTTTTATGGAGGAGTTGGGTGGAATAACAACTCGCACAGAAATATTACCAATAAAGTAAATAAATTCTAATTAAAATCTTAGGTAATGCAGTGCGTTAAATGCGTTCATTACGAGTTGCCAATGAAAATGCTGTAGAGTTCTGTTGCATGAGGTTGATGACTGAATTGCAAGCCATAATGACTCAAAGTTTGACCAACTCTAAGCACCTGAAGCTAGAATGGAGAGGTTTGAGTGGCTTTGAACATTGGGGTTTTGAGAGCAGATGAGGGTGAAGCCAAGCGAGTATCAAGCAGAGCCAGAATGCTAAGGAAGGGAGGGAGAACGGGAGATCCCGAGAAAACCCGCAGATCAGCGGCATTGTCCTACACAATTCTCATGTGCAAAAATCTGGGAGTGAACCCTCTGAGAATCTAACCCGGTTTGCCTTGGTGGGAGGCGAGCAGTCTAACTGCTGTTCCACCGCGGCCCCTATGAGGCTTGGAAAGCCAAGAAGAGATGAGAGAGACCGCCTTTGTTGTGTGACTGCAGGAGGTGACGAGGGCGCACAAGGGCTGGGCACTGGACTCTGTGGTGCTGCAGAACCTCATCACGCGTCACAACAAGGAGGACTTGACAGACTCTCCACCAGAAGGCGTCTATGTGCATGGCTTGTTCCTGGAGGGCGCGAGCCTCGACCGCCGCAGTGGCAAGCTCATCGAGAGCAAGGCCAAGGTGCTGTACGAGCAGATGCCAGTCATTTACATATACGCCATCAACACAACGGCGGGGAAGGACCCCCGCCTCTATGAGTGCCCCATCTACAGGAAGCCGCAGAGGACTGACCAGAAGTACGTCGGCTCCATCGACTTCGAGACAGACAACAACCCCAGGCACTGGACGTTGAGAGGTGTAGCTCTCCTGTGTGACATCAAGTAAACTTCAACAAATGTTCAACTGTTAACGTTTCTGTTTTGTAGATAAACTGAAATTATTTTCATTTGGGGGGTGCTTTCATACCGGAATGCTAATCAAGGGATGGCATACAAACTAAATTGACTTAAACTTACAGGTAACATAGAAGACCACTGAGGACACGATGTCAGAACCTTTCCTTCCAAAAGCAACAATTTAGATCATTGGTCACGGAGTTTCTCAGACAAATTTAAGCCAGAAAGATATTAAGCTGTTTTATCCCAATTAACAGGAGGACAAACAAACCAGTTTTTTTGCAGTTATTTTAATTAAATTGACATTATTTTAGTGTTTCCTTCACTTATACCATGCATGCTTTGACTCATAATGAATCATACCACAATATTCTTTGCGAATTGAGAGGGACCTACCCAGAACATGTTTACAATGTTTCCAGTCATCTGTTTTTGTATCAAGTTTGAGGACAGGTGCTAATTGATGATAAAAATTTAACATATTGCAATTTTCTTTGCATATAATTTCCTCTGTGGAACTTACTCAAGTAATTACAAATCATTACAAATTTTTATAAAACAAAACTTAATATTATATTACAGAGGAAACTGATTAAAAGAATACAGAATGCATCCTGCATCTATATAAAACATTTCCAATTGACAAGTGGCCTAATATTGCATGCATTAGTCACAACTATGTACACATATGTAGAAATATAAAGGATTATTCTAAATGCCAAGTAATTATGCTGTCATAAAGTTCCTTATGCAATTTGGAAAAAAAACTGTACTACTTGTACTACACATCCTTAAAAATTTAATTTTCAAATGACCTAATTTCAATAGATTAAATTTACTTGAGATGAAACAACTAAATCCTGAATAGTGTTTCCATGCAGGGATATCTATAATCTGTGAAGGTATGATGTGTAAAGTATCACTTTGAAATTAGCAAATTAAAAAATGTTTAAGTTTAGCACTCTCAGGCAAAAAGGCCTTGAGAAAGACACCTACAAATTTTGAAATGGTGTGGTTTGTTTTCCTGCCAGCTATGCAAAGTACCGAGCAGCAATTGATTATCTTAATGTAGGGGGATCATACATATTACCTATCAAACAGTAACCGATTATATAGTTCAGTTCAAGGGAAAAAATTACTAATTTACTCAGGACTTCTCTGTTCAATCTCGAACAGTTAACATGGGTAGCATTATTGCCACTCACGCAAGAGACAAGGGTCCGGTTCCTGGCATCCACACTTGGAAATTTTAGAGTGGCTAGTAGGCCTGGCTCACTCTTATTCTACATAATGTGTAAGGCAATGGCAGATCACAGCAGAATTATGTTTCCTTCTTGCCTTGAGCATGCCGGTGCCTGAGGTTCCTACCAGTCTTAGGTCTGTGAGTGTGTAATAGATGCATGCAACACACAAAAAAAACCTAAAAATGTTTTGCATCTCTTTTAAGTTCCTGATATGCCTACACCCAGAGAAGGTAGTGCATGAAAGTACTGCCCTTCTAGCACCAAAACAATGAATAATTAAACAACAAAAAAAATTACTAAAGCAACATCTGTTCCTGCACGACTGTTAGTATCATGTTGTACCACCTCTTGCACTACAGAATATTCAAACTCATCTCAACAATGTGCCCACAAGGTGGTTAAGATATTGTTGGTTAATCCTGCTCCAATCTCCGACAGCAGCTCTCCAAACATCTATTGTGATGTGGAGTGTGGTCCTGTGTTCTTACACACTCGTGTTTCAACTGATCTTAATGCATTCTCCATAACATTTATTTCAAGAGACATTAAAAGTTATTCAATCTTATCAATTGCAACCTGTTGGAAGAAGGTTTTCACAAGACAGGAGAAATGCGCACATGAATATAGTCATCTTGTTTATCATGAAAAAACGAATATGTCACCGACATGTTTGCAATATTGAACAACAGGCGAAAGGGTCTTGACACAATATTGTGCAGCCCTTCAAGCTCCTTGAATGGTGATGAGCAGCATCTAACGTCCATAAATTATGCGGTCACAACATGACATATCCGCCTTCCTGCTGTACCCATCGGTGATGGACCTGAAGTGCACAGCATTACCCCACTCCCATCGTACACTGCTCCGAAGAATCTCTGGTGTTGCACACGTCCGACACTCATCTGTGAAGAGGACCTGATGCTATTCTGCCAGGGTCCATTCCAGGTGCTCCCTTGCTCATTTGTAGGTAGCACCACAATGCTAGGAAGGAGGGAGCAGCAGTGCCAGTGCTTGCCAAGGACTTCTAGAGAGTAAGTTTTTCAAGTGAAGAGTTTTATTGATTGTCTGGGTCAAACAGTTTTTCTGCTTGATTCCAAGAAGACTTCTCACAGCTCTATCACATTGTCCTGTTGGGCTCAGTAAGCCAACATTCATAGGTAGTAATCATCATCTACTGTTGACCAAGGACGACAACTATGAGGCAGGTATTCAGTGCTTTATGCTACAAAATAGCAGTTTTCTTTGTTAATGTGAAGTGTGCAGCACTACCACAGATCACGCAAATGTTCAGAATGTTAACAGACTTGCCAAAGACATGGCCAAGTCTGATGCCAGAAAAAACAACATAGTAACAACAAGAATGTAACAGGTAAGCCATTCTAATGACAGAAAATGCAAGCTAACCATATGAAAATCCCAGAGCTAAATACTTAAGCAAAATATAAAATTTTGAAGTTTAGCTTCCTTTTATTTTGTCAGATAATTCTCAAGTTACCGAACTTTGCAAGATTTACAAAAAAAAAATTGTGCGGTACCAAAACATGCCATGTGGCTAAAATTGCATTTGTTAATAAAATGCATAATAAATCTAATCATTAATTATGATGACTACTGTATCAAATTTACTTTAAAAAGAAGTCAAAATATTTCAGTTGCCCAAATATCACAATATTTTGACAATTCCAGATAACAAATATAATTTGAATATTGTCTCTTCACAGCCGGTCATATTGAGGAGGTCACCACAAATCAGTATGGTCACCATTCCAAATTATGTCCACACTCACTGCTGACCTAAGGAGGTACATGTAGCAGTCTTTCTCTTAAACAATAAAGACTTGCCCATTAGTACAGTAATAACATTAATAACCGTATTATAATTTTAAATTTTAACAATTGACCATCATGCGAAAATATTTTAACACAATTAACCAAGTGTAAAAGTGCCAGGATAAATCGCCTAATACAAGAATAAAACCACTTTTAGACATAAAATGTATAACCTTCCAAAACTCACAAATATAATTTTAATTCAGACTTTGGAATTTGTTCCTAATTGTACCCACCATGCAGAAATTTAAAGAAAAATCTAATCTCTTTAATTTTGGGGATATACACCACCAACATGCAGGGTCTGAAAAAGTTTCTTTTTAAAGTATGTATTTCCGCTATTTCTCAGTCATATCTTGCCTGCAACTCACGGTGAGAAAACATGGCAATGGCACATTACATGATTCATATTACTGAGTTTAAAATCAGCCAGTATAAATACAATTGCTATAGCATCATTGCACATTCACAGTATCGCACATTTTAAATATTTGTCCTTTAGTTCTCAAACTGCACTTGATGGCTACAAAGCAGAGGACACCATGCCATCATGTTACTGCAGCCAATTCCCTCGCGATGACAGTGAAAACAAATGTGCACTCTCAAATGTAATTGTTCCTCGATGTGAGCCAAGTCCACCAAGTTGCAGAAGGACGTTTGTAGTGGCCATCCCCTCTGACCTTGCTAGTCATGATGCGTAGAAACCTCCACGTTAATGACAATGAAGTCCCAAGTGAGAAAAATATTTCCAATTAATGTAGTTGTAGTAGTAGTACTTTTTACAAGGTGACTGATGTTTGCGACAAAATACTGAAACATTTCCTACCAAAGTTTCCATTGTTTATACTCTGGTTACGAGACAGATGCCTCATTCTAATGACATGTGTGTGTGTGTGTGTGTGAGTGCGCGTGTGTGCATATATACGTGTATATAATATAAAATAACAAACAGATGAATTCTGACACTGACAGCCCTTGACAGTTGCATATTTAGGGGGAGGGCACAGGGGGACGTATCCCCCCCCCATAAGACTATAAAATACACCATCTAAAATTACATATTTTTTTAAACATTTTAGAAATGAACATAAANTCCCCCCCCCATAAGACTATAAAATACACCATCTAAAATTACATATTTTTTTAAACATTTTAGAAATGAACATAAATGTAAAACTTCAAACAAATCAATGCTGTGAGCCTACTTTGTGAATACAGATATTTGTTTGTGAAAAAGTTCACTAAAAAACGTATTTTAAAATTATAAATTTCAGCACCACTTACTCCATAACATTTTTGTATAGCAATTAGCTTATTCTATACAGAAAAACAATTACCATAACTACTGAAAATCTGTCTGAATGCCATCTTGTTTTCACAATGCATAAAACCATTATTTCAGAACACTCATTGCAAAAGGTTATGAAACTTAAATTCCTAACCACCTTTTAAACAAGCATTTATAGTACTGAAAACACAATTTACAAGAAGCCATGTTTTCAACGTACCTGAAAAAAAAAAAAAAACTTTATTGCCAAACTTGAAATGCAGCTGGGAAAGTAATTATGACAAAAGACTGACTGACAGTTCAGCAATACTTGGGGTGTAGCCCCTCCCCCTATTCCATAAGTTTGAAATACATATGGTGTAAAATTATTGAAAACTAAAGAGACAATCATAATATTAGCAAAATGACATTAGAAAAAAACATCTCTTTATGGCTTAAAATCACAATAAAATTACACTGAGAGGCAAGATTTACAGACTTGAAAGTAAACACATACAATAAACTGATTTTACATAAAACTGTGATTTACAAAGAAATATAATTAATGGCCCTTCAAATTGGGCTGCGACATTAACCAATCTGGTAACTGCTCCCTTGGTTGTTCACCGTTTGATGTCCACAAGCAATTATGCCAAATTAAGGTAAACAAAAAACACAGAAAGTTGACTATCTAAACACACTGGAATTTTTAGACTAAGTCTGCTACATCAAGCAGTTTATTTGTTTAATCTGCACATGGTCATTGGAACATCCACACATCTTTCTGCACTCTAGGAAACAATAACCAAGATAATAGAATTTTTACTACACACGAACACTGACAGGTATCACATCACTTTACAGGCTGTTTATAAATCAACCACATTTACCATGTAAGTGGAGGGGGCTTAANCACTGACAGGTATCACATCACTTTACAGGCTGTTTATAAATCAACCACATTTACCATGTAAGTGGAGGGGGCTTAATGGTTTCCAGCACCAAACACCATGCTATGAAGCATAGTTCTCAAGAGTGACCATGCATTTAGTTGTGTGTACACCAAGCATGTCCTGAGGAGAGTTATGACATCAGCATGATTAAGTACTTTCAGTAACATGTGTTCTTATTTCAAAGATATTTTGCGAAACCTTATTTATCCATGATATTTTTACAAGACGCCAGAGGGGCGTATCTAAGTTCGTGAGGGATGGAGGTCTTAATAAAAATGAAAGAACAAAATTTGATTTTAGTTTATTCACACATNCACTGACAGGTATCACATCACTTTACAGGCTGTTTATAAATCAACCACATTTACCATGTAAGTGGAGGGGGCTTAAATTGAACTTCATGGTTTCCAGCACCAAAAACAATGCTATGAAGCATAGTTCTCAAGAGTGACCATGCATTTAGTTGTGTGTACACCAAGCATGTCCTGAGGAGAGTTATGACATCAGCATGATTAAGTACTTTCAGTAACATGTGTTCTTATTTCAAAGATATTTTGCGAAACCTTATTTATCCATGATATTTTTGCAAGACGCCAGAGGGGTGTATCTAAGTTCGTGAGGGATGGAGGTCTTAATAAAAATGAAAGAACAAAATTTGATTTTAGTTTATTCACACATCNGTATCTAAGTTCGTGAGGGATGGAGGTCTTAATAAAAATGAAAGAACAAAATTTGATTTTAGTTTATTCACACATCTATTATTTACAGCTTTAATCTATCTATCTTCACAATTACTCTTTTCATTTATCAGTGAGCCCAATGTTCATTCTAATTAACATCCTTCTTAATGCCACTGTTTGGTTATAATCAATTAACTTGTACTCATGATTAACACACTTTCAGTCTGTTGCCATCATTTGTAATGTCTTTCACTCACACATTATTCGCTGCACCGATACTTGATGTCGCAGATCTCCCCTCCCACTGGTCACTTCTCTTGCCACTCGCTCGTCATCTATTGCTAAAATTCCATCCACTTCAGATGAACGCAGAAATTCAATACAACNACTTCTCTTGCCACTCGCTCGTCATCTATTGCTAAAATTCCATCCACTTCAGATGAACGCAGAAATTCAATACAACTAAGGAGCACGCGGCAGGATACTTTGTGTAACAGATACGTACTTCTTGGTTTCTCACTCACCTGCCATTCAATTCATTCCATTGACTTACCATCCATTATCATATCACGACTGTCTNACTTCTTGGTTTCTCACTCACCTGCCATTCAATTCATTCCATTGACTTACCATCCATTATCATATCACGACTGTCTATCCGCCTCTTTCACTCATTCATGTGGCAAAGGTCACAGTAAGCGAGCGTGTAACACTGCCACCTCCTTAAGTTTGTTTGTCCTGAACAGACACTGCAACATCCGGACGTTCATAGAGTGACAGTCGGTTGATGTGGACAACCTTTGCCTTGACCCTGAGAGCNCAGACACTGCAACATCCGGACGTTCATAGAGTGACAGTCGGTTGATGTGGACAACCTTTGCCTTGACCCTGAGAGCCTTGACAACCAATCCGAAAGACCACATCATTGATTTTCTTCAGAATCCTGTAGGGGCCTTCCCAACATTTCTATAGATTCGAGTACCCTTTTCTTCTCTGTGGGTTATACAGCCACACTTGTTGTCCTTCTTGAAATACGTCACCTGACATTCTCCTCTCGTACCAGGTCTTCATCCTGTCAGTATATGGTCTTTTCTGCCTTACAGGAGGACAAATGTCTTCATTACTAATTTGAAAAAATGATGGAACTACAGAATTCCCCCTGCATTTTGGTTTGGACTACATCCACCATTCTGAAAAGTGCTAGCACTTGCCGTGGATGCTACAGTTTGTGGCTGGATCCTCGTCAGACATACCCTGAAGCGCTGGTAGTTCCTATCAACTGACTTACTCCCATTCTCAAGCTCACGTAACTGGTTCTTTGCCCTTCCCCCNCCATAGCTCCTGCAGTGGCTCCCCTAGTCGCTGGGTGCGGTTTCACAGTTGGGTATGGTGGGCATGTCGCAGGTACCGATCACCAGAACATAATTCCAACGACAACACCAGTGTGGAGTACTCCAGTCGATGTTGCCCTTGCAGAGATTTTAGTATGCTCAGGGCGGGGCTTCTCAGTACTACAGCGAGGTAGTAGTAAGCCCACTGTTCGACTGACCAGCCATTCTGGTGACAACTATTTCAAACTAGTGTTGGTACTCCCGCCAAGAAGTCTGGCCATCATAAGGTGCGGGTTTAATTGAGATCCCCTTCCCCACTCCTGGCTGTGCGACACCAAATTCAATATTTCTTTTGAATTTATTCCTATATCGGATACAATTACATGTCATTTTATACAGAATTTTAAGACGAATCCTACAATATGTCGATCATTTAAATCGGATAAGTAGTTTGCGAGAAATGAGGAATGCCGCAAAACTACTGGTTATCCTCCAAGGTTGCTGTGTTGGTGACGACTCATACTGCTTCCTCACTTTTCTCGGCTGTAGGTGCGATGGTTGTGGAACTCCGTTACTGAACAAATCTTGCCACTCCTCCTTCAGTACACTCATTTCCTGTTTCATTTNTGCGATGGTTGTGGAACTCCGTTACTGAACAAATCTTGCCACTCCTCCTTCAGTACACTCATTTCCTGTTTCATTTGTTCTGTCTACTATTTCATTTACACTGTCAATTTACTTGCCCACACAGTCAATTCTTGTATTCACTAACTCGCTAATGCCTTCTATTTTCCTATCCATGTGATCTATTTTATTGTCTACCTTTACATTTACAGAGTCAACATTCCTATTTACATTCTTGTTTACACTTTCTTTTACTCTGCTAATTTTGTTTCAAGGCTATTAACACTTGTGCTCACTTGGCTGCCTAACCCCTCAATTAATGCTCGCAGTGCTTCCAGTTCTGTAAAAATGTTTCTTGTTAACATTCACTGCGATGGTCTTATTATTATTTTTGTAGCTTACAGGTATTACAATTAATTATTTTGTTTTAATATCACTAATTACTAGACTACTTCCTAGCTTAATTTATAGTTAAATGCCTCCATCTCACTTCTGACACCAATGTTACAAGATGCCAGAGGGGCATATCTGAGTTCATGAGGGATGGAGGTCTTAATAAAAATAAAAGAACTAAATTTTATTTTAGTTTATTCACACAGCTATTATTTACAGCATTAATCTATTTATCTTCACAATAACTCTTTTTTATTTCTTAGTGAGCCCAATGTTTAATGTCCATTCTAACTCTATTTAACGTCCTTCTAAATGTCTCCATTTGGTTATATGTAGTCAATTAACTCATACTCATCATTAACACACTTTCAGTTTGTCTGTTGCCATAATTTACAATGTCTTTCACTCCCGCATCAAGTCCAATAGTTCAGTCTGCCAGTCGCACTATTCGCTGCGCTGATGCTCGCAGTACCACATTCTCGTGTTGGTTACTTCAAACGCTGCTCACTCCTTGTCTGTTGCTAGAATTCCAGCCACTCATCCACTCATAAACTCCCGATTCGAAGGCATGTCACACTTTTATATCAGCTGCCCTGACCATCTGGAAGGTTCAATGCACCCCGAGTCATGCTGAGAGAAACAAGGTCAGTAATCCAGATTATTCTTCAGATAAATGCAGAAATTCTTAACAACCAAGGTCAGGTGCGCACTGCGGGATGCTTTGTGAAACAGATACATGCTTCTTGGTTTATTGCTCACCCGTCATTCAAAACATTCTTTTGACTTGCCATCCTTTATCATAACACGACTGTCTCTGTCCTCTTTCACTCGCTCGTGCGGCAGAGGTCATACATAGTAAGCAGACATATAACAGTAGTGGCTTTAATGTATTAAAACCTTACAAAATAACATTGAAATACATACACTACATAAACGTATGTAGCACAGCAGTTTCTTTGCTCATGAAGAATCTGAGATTAAGTTGTAGGAAAGATATTAATTATGTGAAATAAACTACAATTTTAGGCATATGCCACTGCAGTGTTTTGTTGTACATCACAAAACATCCAGAAAATAACAGGAAGAAGCACAGACACAGTCTGCAAGTGTGCCTAAGCCTGTATATGCCTAAATGTGCGAAAAAATTTCCAGTTCCTTAAATTCTGTGACCTTTATCATGGAAAATTTGCAGTGTTCTGTTACTTTCACAGTCTTGTCCAATTTGTGTGCATACATCTGTATGTTTTTGCTTCTGTGTTACTGTTTTTGTCTGTGAGTATTTTAATGTTTTCTTGAGTTGTTTGTAAACATATATAAATATCACATCCTCAGTAATTTATTTTAGTTACAGTTTCTATAATTTTTTTACTAATTTTCTTTGAGATTACAAACTTAATTAGTTATGCATAATTGTCTGGTATTATTTAAACATTTCAATACAAAATCCAATTGTGTGGCTTTTTGTGTCTGTGTTTTCATGACATATTCCAAGTTTTTCTGCAACAAACAACATTCTCTATCTCAGCAATATGTTCTAAATAATAGTTCATTCAATCATTTACCTTACTGCCATTTTTCACAGAACTTCACTTAAGAAGCTTATTTAACTCATACAACTAAATGGCTGTACAGAACTGCTCCACATTTTTACAGCTTACTTCCACTGTAGTTAAAACACCCGTAATGAGTTTCAAGGAAATCCATAAATGTAAACAAAGAGTTCCTACACCATCTAACAAAGCAAATATTCACCTAATGTTTTCTGAACAGAAAATCACTTTTAGATAAAAAAAAAGTTAAATACCTCTACCAAATGGATGTGACTTCACAAGAATGCTATCAATTTAATACCCGTCTCCCATAAGACACAATTTTCCGGGGCTGCTGGTGGTGTAGTGGTTAGACTACATGCCTCTCACCAAAGCGAATTGGGTTTAATTCCAGACAAGGTCACTCCCGGATTTTTGAATTTAGAATTGTGCCGGGCGATGCAGCTGGTTGGTAGGTTTTCTCAGGGGTCTCCCATTACCCTCCCTCCTTAGAATTAGACGCTTCTCCATGCTCACCTCACTTCACCCTCATCGGCTCTCAAGCCCTCTATGTTAACAGCTACCCAAATCTCTTAAGTCACCCACTCATATTTTTCCACTAAGTTAAGGTCAGACAAGCATGGCAAAACATTATGGTAGGGCTCAACCTAATTACATGGGAGAACATCACAGAGAAAGTAATACACAGAATGTTTCAAGCATTGCAATGAGCATTTCTGTGATTATTTCTGTTTAACGCTTTTAGGTCTGCTGGTCTATATTTTGGGACAGAAGTGGATTTAACGATGTACACAACACACAGAAGAAAACTGCATCCAATAAGGTAAGTTAATACACGTTGGAAGACATCATTCTTTGTTTAGACTATATTACATAGTCACATAAACAGCTGCAGCCCTTACATAAAAAACACACACACTTTATTGGTCCCAACATATGAACGAGCACTATATACTGTATACTAATACCATTCCAAACAAAAAATTTGTTTCTTGCAGTAATATAAATAACATTTAAAATATGTCTGAAAGAGTTAACAGTGTAGTGAGATTATGTTAGTCTAAAATGAAAACCACTTAACCGATTTCGGTCAAACAAACTTTATTACAACTTATGAATTACATACAAGCTGTACATGACCTAAAACACGAACGTTTCTACAAGTTCCAACCAATTTACGAAACAAACATACTTCATCACCTAATTCAAATTTTACTTTATGTGAATACATAACAGGAGCTTGAGCAATAGAAATAACAGCAGTCTGATTTAAAACACTTTCATGAACTGTAAAAGTCTTCCAACATATAACATCACGAACATCTATTTGATTAATATAAATATATGAAGGTGCCAGACTATTATGTGCACTGCGAAAAAAACACATTTATAACAATACACTACCAGGATTACTTGTCATTCCCTTCAAACCAAATATATACTATGAAGAAATCAAAACATAACTTTCGTGATACCAAGTAACTTGCTTAACATATGTATTCATTATCCTGTTTAGCAATGTTAAGCAAGTTACTCAGTGTCAAGAAAGTTATGTTTTGATTTCTTTATTGTATAGATTTGGTTTGCAGGGTACGATGAGTAATACTGGTAGTGGATTGTTAGAAATGTGTTTTTTTCGCCATGCACATAATAGTCTGGCACCTTCATATGCATACATATTAATCAAATAGATGTTCATAATGCTATATGTTGGAAATTTTTTTGCAGTTTATGAAAGTGTTAAAGTGTTTTAAATCAGACTAATGTTATTTCTATTGCTCAAGCTCCTGTTATCTATTCACGTAAAAAAGTAAAATTTGAATTAGGTGATGAAACATGGTTGTTTCGAAAATTGGTTGGAACTAGTGGAGATGTTCATGTTTTAGGTCATGTACATCTTGTATATAATGCATAAGTTGTAATAAAGTTTGTTTGACAGAAATCGGTTAAGTGGTTTTCATTTTAGGCTAACATAACCTCACTTTCTTTTAAGCTTGGCAGCCCTACCTAATATTACCGTAGGGCTGCAGGACGATCCATATTTTGTGTACGCTGCATTTCAAGGTCACATGTATATAAGTGGGAGCAAGAGTATTATATGTCACTTCACTCTGTGCCATTAGAGAAGACACATCAGACTGGTGGGGAAGAAACAAACAAGCAACTTGCTTAACATATACATTATCCTGTTTAGCAACGTCAGTACTAAATCCTCCAATATTTATAAATATCTTCCTAGGATAATATCATCTCAAGATTAATAGACTGAGTCACATAAATAATTAATGGTCTGAAGGAATTTTGGGTCAATGCAGCCACTGTAATATTAAGCATGACTCGTGCCATATTCAACGTAGAAACTAAGCTGTCACAACGCCTGCAAGGGCCCTTCCGGTAACCACCTGCCTCGAGACACGTGGCAGCAATTAACGCCTGCGATGAAGGCAGGCCGGACCAAAGGAGTAGGTTACACGTGTCAAGGTTGCCTCGGACCCCCCCGCATTCCCGTGAAATTTGGACACGCCAAAGAAAGGATCAGATAGTCTGGTGATTTATGCCCATGTCAAAAACACATGCTGAAGGGTAACACGCGCCGCAGAAACAGCTGACAGGGTTTGTCAGTGGCACCGCAGGTCACCCCATTCCCCCTCCACCAACAAGAGTCGTGGCACGTGTAGGAAGTAGCCCTTGTTCAGCATCTCCCCCCTTTCCTCTTCCCCTAACAAAGGAAGACATGTGTAAGGTTATAAGGGGGGATGGAAATAGTTTAAAAAGCCAAGTTGTGAGACAAGGGGGGATCAGTTATGTGAGCGCGCCGAGCGAGGAAGTCGGTGCAGCAGTTAACAGAGGCCGGGGAGATCGGACCCCGGCAGAGTTAGTCACATCAGTTGCGTCAGTGGAAGTGAGTCAGTCAGATACATGAGTATCGGGATAGTTAACCAGCAACTCCGCGCACCGAGAGTCAGTCAGTGATACCCCGTTGCTGGAAAGCGACGAGCAGCAGGTAGCACGGCGCTCAGAAGCGCCACACAGGGACACGCATGGCGTCGGGCATTGGTAGCCGGATTGCGGACGTTAGCCGAGTCAGTTACAACCCTACGCCGAGAACGGGTGCCAAGTGAGGAACTTCAAAGAGAAGCGCCACATCGAGAGAGTGGGAGTAGTCCATTGCAACCCCGCCGAGAGGCGGATGGCAGGGTGGCGACCCGGCAAGGGTTCCTCGCCGGTACGTGGTAGGGAAGTAATCCGTCAGTTAAAACCCTACGCCAAGAACGAGAGTCGTGTGGTGAGCTTCAACGAGGAGCGCCACGTCGAGAGGAAGCTGAGTCCAGTGCAGCCCGGCGCCGAGAAGGCGGAAGCTGGGTCGGGGCCCGCAAGGGGTCCCTCGCCGGGACGTGGGAGTCAGTCAGCCAACGCTGAAAGAGGAAGCAAGCTGAGTGTAGCACCCCAACGACAGCCAGTCTGTGGGCCTGTAACAGGNAGTCAGCCAACGCTGAAAGAGGAAGCAAGCTGAGTGTAGCACCCCAACGACAGCCAGTCTGTGGGCCTGTAACAGGACTACCCAACTCACCAGATCTCAACCACTGCCGGAAAAACAACCCAGCAACAAATAAAGATAAGTACCCACGTCACCACTCAAGGACGTGTCCTGTCGCCTAGTGTCCCGCCAAGTCGTCGGAAACATAGCCAGGGCACTGTAATCAGCCCTTCAGGCCCAGAACTCGCAGGGTCAATAATGTACGATTTGATTCTGGCAAAAGTGCCAGGAATGTGTGTATGAATTCCCAGTCAAATAAACCTGTAAAACCAAGATATGATGACATTATTATTTACCCTATTCAACATTCAAGGCACCTTATAGTCTGTGCCTGGTAAAATGAAGTCAGATCCTATGAACCACTCTGTACGACACAGGTGGGGAGTTGCGACAAGCATATAACCAAAGTTTCTTAAAGAAGGACTTAAAATAATGTCACTAACTTCACTTGTATGTTGGCATACTTAGAAGGTCACCATAAATGGAATATTGTATTAGCCATTCCATAACCAGAAACTATGTTGGAATACCATTTCACCAAAAAACCAATGCAGAACAATGAAAACATTTTTGTAAGTTAATAAACTGATTTCCATAAAAATTTGTGATTTCCATAAAAATTTGCACACCAAGAAGGAACAGCTGAATTTAAATGACATTACAATAAAACAATGCCCCCTTCTCTTCAGAAAAGAACACATTTGTTACCTCTGGGCCACTTCATGTCTGGACACATGTGATACAATCCAGCATGGAATCAAACTAATGTCATATGTTTTGTTACAGTATATTTGCCCACATTTGCAAGCAAACAATGCTGCAAATTGCTTATACTTCAACTTGTAAGAAACTGATATTTTATACTGACTCATGAATGCATCATGGACATCAAATGAGATGACCAAACAGACCACGGAAATGCCGAAATATGCCGCGAATACTCCTGGTAAACCACCAGAGCTGTGTGCAAGCTGGCATTACCTTGCTGGACACTGGCTCCTCGACACAGCTGGGAGAGGAAGCACATCGGCTGTAGGATATCTTCAACTTATTCTCATCTAAATTCAAATGCCAAGTTAGCCGAGGATGAAATTTGCTGTTATGTGGTGCTAGGAGTAATATTGCAAATAGTTGTGCTGAATACTCAGAGTTGAAGAGGAAAAAAAGTAGCAGTATTATAACAAATAGTAGCACAAAAACCTGTTAAGATCCAACACATTTATTTAATTTTTTTCTCATGGTTAAGAACAAACTGCAACATAATGAAGAAAATTTTTTTTAAGATATGTACATTTGACAAAACCGCTAAACAAGTTTCTTTGCAAACTTCTCCTAAGCTGAGAGGTAATGAAAGGTGTACATAGGAACAGCTCCAGCATTTCTAGAGAACACTGTGATATTTGTGTGACAATGAGATTACAGGGGAAAAAAAAAAAAATTATGATACATGGATTTACTGTACTTACCAGTATTGATCCAAACAGTGAAAAACATTAAATTTTTTTTATTTCATTAAGAAAACTGAAGGTGAAATGTTAATAGTTCTGTAATATCTATACTTTATTTCAAACATTTGAATCTATGTTTTATTTAAAGTATTCCGTGGTTTTAAGCAAAAATTGTTTCTAACTTTTTACTTCGATGTTACACACAAAATTATTAACCTTCCCCTTCTCCCTTTCCCACCAAAAAAAATTACTCCATCAGATAATTACTCATCAGTAATGCTAGCAAAACTTTAACAGCACAATTTTTTTACAAATACACATATTCTAATGAAACCAAATTATTTGACATTGCAACACATTTAAAAAATATAATTTGCAATACTGAATGAAACATGGTAAATTTTAACACACATGAAAGTTCATTAGCACACAACACTGACAGACACCGCACATTATGCTGGCCGTTTCCAATTGGAATCAAATCCACAGGCATTGTCCGAGTCTGAATCACCATTACTGCTGGCCATGCTCGTTCTAGTGTGACTAGGAGGAGTGTTTGGGGTGCTATAGCTTTCACGAACATCATGACCTGGCTTCGATCTGCGTTTCTTCTGCAGCGCAAACTTCGGAGGTGGCATAATTTCCTTTCCTGCCTGAAACCATCAACGTTTTTAACATATTACTTACAAAGTACAATTTCTGCTTAGTAATTTCTACTGCAGAATTTAAGTTTTGTTTTGAGAACTCTCTTGGAATATACAGTATCTGCAACCACAAAAAATTTACGAGAAATACAGGTGGAAAGTCTTAGTCATATTGCTGGAGTGCTTTGATAACAAAAATTAAAAAAACTGAAAACTCAGAATTACTACAATAAATGGCATTACACAAACAACTGCATCAGGTAATAACAAAGTTTCCAAAAAACTTAATTTTCTTTCAACTCTACTTTTCTGCATTCAATAGTAATTTACCTGTTATAATCCCCTATGCAAAACTACTCACACTTATTTATAATGCAAGCAAAATACAAAGGAAGCCTGCTCAGTGATACTACAACGCCTACAAGATATGTACATATTTATAAAGATTCTTTTTGAAAGACTAAAATATAACTTTCATTACTACTATTTTGTAATCATAGTAGCTAATACATTTTATTTCAAAGTGAATCCAAATTATGTGTGCTATGACCTTTGATCTGCTCCATATCCCATTTGTCCAAGAAATATTTTAAGCAATATTCTGGAGGGAATATAAACAATAAACTACATTGTATTTACTCGCTTGTAAGATGTACCTTTCTTGTGACTTCATGAGATCCGAAGGGTCGCATCTTAAAATAGATAATGTCTTACATTTGCAATCATATTCAACAAATGTCAGTATAAAAAATTAAGTTGTTTTAATTCCACTAGGCTTCTAACACATGTATTTTTATACTGTTAATACAAAATTCACCAGCAGAAACAAAATAATCTTGAAAAAAATTTATCACCAAAATGTAAACAAACTGTTGAACTGCAGATGAATAGGTTTCATAGCATAACATTGTAAAAAATAGTGGACACTGGAGAGCTCTAGCAATCACACTTGTAACTATAATCAATTGGGATGCAATTTTGTTACACCACACTGTGGGAAGTGGTATCTAATAATGTTACCAGTTAATCTGTGATGTTTCACATGATAAAATATTTATTGTTCAACCAATTGAATTCCACTTATTCAATACAAAATGTGTTCACAGGCACTTCAAAGGACTGAATTCAATACCTCAATTTTGCTTGCAAGCACATCTGTCCAGATTTATTATAGAATCTAAGCATTACTAGCATTCCTAAGAGTGCGTAATTTAAAACTGAAATTGTCACAAATTGCTAAAATGATAAATTAAATGGCTTTTATTATTATGGCAATGATTACCTAATACATATGATAAATTAAAAATACTACACATAATAAGTACATACAGTAATTTTTTTCTTAAAATGCACACAGATTAATTTTTATAATTTGACACAGTATAGAGAAGTACTAAGTTCAATTAAGACGGAATATTATATTTTATTTGTTCCTACGACATATCTTAAATAAACTAACCTTAAAAACTGTATCCTCTGATCTGTGGAAGCATTAAAGATAAAATAAGACACACACAGTTAATAAAGACAAAATAAAACCATTGGGAGTGCATACAGTTCTGGAATTATTGCCACTATACTTATTCATGAATTATTACGTGTTGAATGTTGTCTGCAGATCCCCATGTCTTGTGAAGTCTCTCATTCGTCTGTACAGCAGGGCCCACTCCCAAGAAATTGCTGAATGCTTCCGTTGTCTTCTTCACCCTCACATTCAACGAACCAATTCGCAAGAACCCCAAGTCCTTTTCTGCAAATATAAAAATGAGTGTTTCACAGTTACTATTTCTCCTGAACACTTTATAGAGGAAAAGGTCGACGATGAAAAGAAAACATTCATACTCTATGTGGATGGCTTCCTTTTCGAAGTAATAAAAATATTTATTAACACTTTATGAATTTTTATTATATTTTCGAGGTGGTTAATTATTTTACCAGTAACCACCTGGGAAAGTAGTGAGCATTCTAATACAAAACTGTATCCAGTTTTGAGGGAAGGGGGGAAAACTGGCAAATTTCTTATATTTCCGCCTAAATAAGAAAAATGATAAAAATACAAATTTTAAAAGATGACCAACTTAAAATAAAGAATGGGAATATCATAAGACACACTTGTATGCAGTAATTGACTTAGCATATTTTGAATACAACAATGAAAATTGAAAGATAATAAGTTACAATGCCTTAATTTTAAAACATTTCTTAGAAACTGAAGAAGTGTTAAATAATCTCTGCACTGTGATAAATGTACCAATTTGCAAGATTAAATTAATGAAAACAATAGTTTTTAATTATGACTATAACTTTTTTCAAATGTAAATCGCATACAAAAATGTTACAATGAAGAGTAAACAATGGTAGGATAATTTCCCACTATAATGTTTTTTATGATTCAGTAAATGATATGAGCAAACAAACTTGTTTATATAGCATAAGGTAATTTATATCAGGATAAAAAAATACAAGGTGATTGGGATGATATGGTCCAACAAAAACAGCGTATCACTCTGGTCAACAGGAGTAAGAATTACATATCAATATGGGTGATAATTAAAATAGATGAGGATTTAGAGGATGGTAATTATTCACAGAACAATAACAATGACAAATTAGGAGTTTAAAAACTCACATGTTGTAGTAACAATTCACTGTTCATTACACATAATCATAGGTACCATACATGTTAGTGCTTCACATGGTTAATCAGCTTTTACAGGTGATGTTCAAACACACCACCTCTGGCATCAATGTATTTCACCGCACACATGTGAACTGCACGTGCTGCTCACTGAAGCTGTGCGTGCCAGTCTTGGTGCAGGGGCTGCAGCATTCGCAGTGCAAAGTAGTAGTGCGTTTAATATTTCAAACTTTTTTTTGGTAGAAAAGATCTTTCATCCACCGTCAAATGCAATACATTTGCACCGTNGAGGCTGCAGCATTCGCAGTGCAAAGTAGTAATGCGTTTAATATTTCAAACTTTTTTTTGGTAGAAAAGATCTTTCATCCACCGTCAAATGCAATACATTTGCACCGTACATGAAAAATTGGGTGGAGCACCATCATCTTGGAAGTGCATGCATTGCCATGTTACCAATTGCACATTTCCCAATAATTGTGGCAATTAGTCTTGTANGTACATGAAAAATTGGGTGGAGCACCATCATCTTGGAAGTGCATGCATTGCCATGTTACCAATTGCACATTTCCCAATAATTGTGGCAATTAGTCTTGTAGAAACCAGAAACACACATCCCCTGTCAAATGTCTCTAAAAGACGAATGGTCCAACCAGCTGATCACAGATAACCCTACACCACACATTCAAACTGAAGTGGTGTTAAACATTGGTCTCCACAGAGGTGTGTGCAATTGTTTTTGACGAAACATGAGCGTTGTGTGTGCTGTTCATGCTATCTCTGGTGAACCATGCTCCATCACAAAACAAAATGTACAGATACAACTGCTGGTTGTTATCCAGCCAGTTACAAAAGTCTATGTTGAAGGTGCCAGACATGACGCACATGGTATGGATGCATGCCTTGGCCATGTAATTTTTGCCATTTTCGCGACTGCTTTGGAACTAAGACAGAAGGCTCTTTACGTTGTAATGACGTAATATTATTAATTATCAAGGTTCTAGCCGCGGTTAATTTTCTTTCGTTTGGCGGGGCTTTGTAAAATATTATCGGGATTTGAAATTAAAACCGTGGGAGTTTGTTTAACATGGTAGTTCATTTATCTGGCATCCGTTTGCCGCTATTTCAGAAATCGTAGTTTTTATTAGCGTCAGCATTAATAGAATAGAAGCTTTTCCGACTGTGTCGAAAGTTTTTGTTCTGGAAGCTTTCGATGTTGCAGTTTGATATGGCGTGGCGACACATGACATGCCCTTATTTGGTCATGGTTAGTGGCACCCTGCGGTGAGGAGTGGGAGTAGCCACGAGAGACAAAAGCCCTGGATGCATATCGCCGGGCAGTAGTCGATAACCAGCAGTCAATAACTAGCGGTAGACAGTCAGCACTCACCGAGGCCGCGCCGGGCGTGGCAAATAGCCCCCACACCGGCAACTTTAACCTGCTCGTTTATTTCTCAGCCAGTGTGGGAGGTCGCTAGTTCCTGTGGCAATGCCAGCTTTCAAGACGTGAATAAATAAATAAACCACCACGGCGCTGTTCTTTGCTTGTTTAGTCCGTGAAACCTGTTCATACTCAGCATATCTGATTGTATGTGAACTATTTCATGTGATTGATAAATGAAAGTACAGGAACAAATAAACCGGAACTTGACTTTATTTTCATTGGGGCCTTTTTAGAGTTTCATGTCACTACCAACTGATCTAACCGAGTTGTAAATGCCATTCGTCAATCCTTGACGTACAATGTTACAAATATGGCGGCCGTAACGCGAGGCTGCAATGTTACAATGTTATTTTCTTTCTATTCACAATCTGTTCTCGTTTCAATGATAAATAAATTTTCTCAAGTATTTTGATGAGTTAAAAGCTCTTTGTAATTCACAAAAAGTTACAAAACTGGAAAAAATTCCTAAAATTTATTTTCTGAAACCGAATTATTGTAGTAGCTGCCATTCAATTCCCTGATATTCGAATGAAACATTCACTTCATGGTGGTATGTATGAACATNTAGAGATGTGTATGAACATTCCAATAATCGAAAAAAATGAACATTTGGATGAGTGAAGCGAATCGTTCTTCATTTAACGAAGTACAATATATGACATAAACTGTGTTTGAAAAAAATGCAAAGAGAAAATGTTAAATCTTTGTACAAAAATGGCAAAAAGTTAATCATCAATTGCTGATGACCTTAAAAAATTTCGTAAATATTGTAGTGCACCTAGTGCAGTCTGTTGTCAAGAAGGAAAATTTCAAACCAAATGATTCATTCGAATACCACAGACAAAAATAGAAAATTTGATTGTACTGCAACAATTGAATATTCAAATTGTTTTCATTCAATTTGCCCATCACTAGCACACACGTGTACGATCCACATCTGACTAGGCCTGCACCATCGTTCAATGCTGCGAGTGCGTGCTTTGGTTTGATCCTACGCATCGTCATAATACCATACATACTGCCTACTATATCATGTTGATATTACATCTTCTACTTATATTGACCCAAGTAAAGACCAGCGCAAGCGTTGCTGACCAGGGGCACAGTGACACAGACCAATAAATCTAATTAAACGAGTTTGCGCAGGGTTAGGGCACTCGTCGAGGCAAAGAAAAAGGTTTCAGTTTAATTTACTGATGAACACTACTATTAATCAGTTGAACTCACTAAAGATGCAGGCACCCACATGATACACATCTGTCCCTCATCACGGTCACCTGACAACTGACACTGACAACATGGTGGCCGGAAGCCAAACTCACGAGGTGTTCCCTAACCATTAAACAAAACTGTTTAAAAATAAACCAAGACTTATTATGCCCAAAATTATTATGAAAACAAATTTCCCNTTAACCATTAAACAAAACTGTTTAAAAATAAACCAAGACTTATTATGCCCAAAATTATTATGAAAACAAATTTCCCACCTCTGGCATTAATTATAGTTCTGAAAATTAAAAGTGTGTGAAATAGTTCTGGCTCAGGGAGCCGAGATTATAGTACATCACCATCTTGAGGGGTTGGAGAGTATGTGACATCACATGGCACTTGGGCGCTGCAGTAACTATTCATGACGTCACACTACCGCNTTGAGGGGTTGGAGAGTATGTGACATCACATGGCACTTGGGCGCTGCAGTAACTATTCATGACGTCACACTACCGCCGTACACTTTAAATGGAACCTCCCTTCCCCATACTGACTTCATCCTTTGCTCTTTCTTCACTGCACTCGCCATTTCACATGCACTATGGTCGTTATCCAGGTGCTGCTGGGTGTTCGCAAGGCCTGGGCTATTAGCTTGGGGAGGAAGTATGGCAAAAGTTTAAATATGAATTAGTATTGTAAACCGTTAACAGATTAACATATACCAAATATATTTCTTTTTGCATTAAACTCTAAAATAGAGACCATGATGATTGATCATATATAAAAAAACCAGAATGTGGCAGAATTTTGACAATGCTCTATGAATACAACGTATTCATATTTAATTTCATATTTATCACAAATTCAGACATTTATTCTAAGAGACAGATATCTGGTTAAGTGGTATTACAGTAAATGCTAACAAACATATGCGCCATGTGTGGCAACACTTGTAACGGCAGTGGTTCGTTCTAGTGTTACTACAGTGCGCTCTTTTTTGTTGCTCGGGTTCCCGTTAATTGCTTGCTCCTTGAATCCCCACCATGATACCACCCAAATCCCTCCTCTCTGTATTTGCGCAGCTCCGTGTCATCTGCTTAAACTTCTGTATATTAAGACCTTACCCCGTACGACCAGGGGCTCACTCACTTACTCCTCTCCGAAGAACTTCAAGTCTTCTAACCAATGTCTTCACCTTCATCATCATCATGATTATCGTTTAGCAGTCAACTATAATTTTTGTATAGCTTGGCCACTGTTTAAGGTGGGTTATGGCATGTAAAAACAGCTGTTGCGATTTTTGCTGGTAAATGTAATTTTTGTGGCTAGATTAACGGTAGGGGTAGTTATTTGCAATGGTGTCATTATCTAAATTTTGTTTGGTAGCCATTCAAAATTCTGGTTTAGATTTAACGTCATGTACTGCTGTAGACTGTCTTGTTCCTATCGTTCTCCATGTGCTTATTTTGCTGATGGTTTTGCTTGAGCCTTATGGATGGCGTAAGTGAACTGCCATCATTGTTTTTTAATTGTAGTCAAGTGCACCCGTTATTGTTCTTGTTGGCACTGCCTAGATATTTTTATTATTGATCTGGCCACATCATGGTCCCTCAACATTATGGTTAAAGTTTTATTATGATTTAAAAATGTTTTGCTGTTAGATATTACTATTAATGTGTATTTTAATGGCACCAGCTTTAGTACGGCCAAAGGAAACAAATAGGGCTGCCCGAAGTCAAGTTTAGTTTTTATTAAATATTTGTTGTAAGATTTACTTTTGGTTTAGTTTGTCAACATTGGCTTGATAGGACAACTTTTTCTTTTAATTTAGTCGCTGAACGTTGAATTGGTTTTATTGTTCAATTTTTTTTATGTTGGTCGGTGGCATTACACTCTGTACCTGATTTTTAAGATGCCAATTATACTTGTCGTAATAATTTGTGGTAATATTATNCATTGAATTGTTTTTATTGTTCAATTTTTTTTATGTTGGTCGGTGGCATTACACTCTGTACCTGATTTTTAAGGTGTCAATTATACTTGTCGTAATAATTTGTGGTAATATTATATGATATACAACACACATATTTTTAGCAAAATAAAAAAAAGTTTTGTGATCAAGACTGTAAGAGTTAAGGGTAATTTTTATTCATTGTATTTTCAGAAAAGTCAGGTATTTAAAGATGTAAAAGTCCACATTTTATTTTGTAGAAATAAACCTAACTGGCTTTAATTACAAAAAGGTATAAACAACACACAGAAATCAAATAAACTGAAAACTGTGCACTCACCTGATTGTTTTTTCCTCGCTTTCAGCTCTGAAATAGGAAGATATAAAAAATATTAGTAAAACATTATGTGAAGTTATCTAGAGGAAATACCATACCATGACCATAATTAAAATAAACACACCCAAATAAGATGTAGAAAAGAATAAGAGACACCAGAAAAACACTGTGACTACCACAGAACTTCATGACCTAGGAAGCAGGTGCAGTTCCAGCAAAGTCCAAAGAAAGACAGAGTGCAAGTATGAGTTGTACTCNGCGACTACCACAACTTCATGACCTAGGAAGCAGGTGCAGTTCCAGCAAAGTCCAAAGAAAGACAGAGTGCAAGTATGAGTTGTACTCATAATAATTTTATTAAAATAAATGGTCACAAACATTTTTGCCCAGAGTTTTGGCACCAAGAAAGAGAATGTGAAAATTTCAACAACTAGTAAATAAACTTCCAAAGATGGAGGTAAATTTATGCTGGAATTACAATTTATTTATTTTAAAATTTAATTAATTCAAAATATTGAAACAGAAAGCTTATTACCAAAAAAACAATATACTGGAGAAACTAAGCTACAGAAGCCCAAATACTGGAACAGAAAGTTTCCTACCATCCACAAAAAATTACTGGTGATTTTTTTATGAAGTTTTTTATATTAATACCTAAATCCATAATTAATCACTTTGAATTTACACCTGATATCAATAAAACATCTTAAACATTATTGCAATCAGCACTAAAGCCAAAAGACAAACCAGAGCATGGAGTAGAAAATGTCACCATTCCTATTGTTAATAGATGGTACCTATAATTCGCAAACATACCCCTGTAAATATAACTACTAAAAACCCATTCTGAAAAAAATTATGATGATTTAATTATATTAAGATGCTATATCTGACATAGACTTTAACTTACCTCTCTGTAACTCTATAATTTCAACTTAATTTGAAATATATTTAAACACTTGGCTTGATAGCACGGCTGCCTTGTACAGGACTGGCCAAGCAAAAGGATAGGTTTTTACATATAATTTTAGGGATGTCTCGGCCAACTTTCTTGATATCGCTTTCTAACTACAAACTTTGTGCATCTTTGCCTGGGTCTCATTGCTACATAGCTTTTTGTAAACTTTTTAATAGCCTAAAAATTGCAGGTAAATTAAAATTTATATATTTAACAAAAATACAAACACTTATTAATTCACCCATACTTGCCCTCTTTGTAGCATGATGCTTATTTTCAAAGATGCATTCTTACTTCTACTTACTTTCTTGCAGCATGATTTTTCTCTTCAAAGGGCACAAAGTGTTTTTTGTTTGAAAGCGACATTGTGAAAGGCAGCTGAGACATGCCTAAAATTATTTAACATGTAAAACCCTATCCTTTTGCTTGGCCAGTGCTGTGCAAGGCACCGTCCTTAAGGCACAGGGAATACCTTAAAGCTTTTAAAGATATCAGCCTTTAACGTAGTTATTTATTTCTCTCCTCATGTAAAAACAATCAATTATAGAAGTGACTCTAAAGTGGCAAATGGAAGGTATGACAAAACTTGTCAAATGTAAGATGCCATCAGACGTACCTCCAAAATGTTCATTAATTAAATACACACCGCTTTGGGTGGCTTGTGAATAGTTTGCAAGACAAGCCCTAAATTTATATCTGATTCAAAATCTAAATATGCCTGATTAACTTGCAACCAGCTGCATTGAAAATGTAAACCAATTAAGTTATTAGTTTCACAACTACTAACAACTTCAACAAAAGCAGCTGATTTGTTTCAAGGAAATGGGATTGGGTAAGTTAGTCTCTACTCCAACAAACGCTTTAAGTACATGAATGCAATAATANATTGTTTCAAGGAAATGGGATTGGGTAAGTTAGTCTCTACTCCAACAAACGCTTTAAGTACATGAATGCAATAATATTATTTATATTACAGTCTCTATTTTAAATACCCATAATGTACTACTTTGCACTCTCTTCCTTCACTATAGCTAAATGGTACACAATAAAATGTTCAATTAGTACTTTCAGTATCTTGCAACCATTTTACTAATCCTATGTGCAAAGGCCCCATTGCTGTGAAAGCATGTGCATATAAAAAAAGAAATAGAGATAATGGAAAATGTACATAATGTTTTTACCTGCGATGGCAAGATGTGTAGATGTCGACATGTAGTCATGTTTGTCTGGCCACCAGAAGACATGCAAGATGTCACCATGCACCAACTAACAGTAACTGTAACTACATTGCTCCACTACAGAAGTTAATTCACCATAAAGCTCTACTCATGCCACTATTACAATGTTGTTAGAAAAACTACTAGGAAATGGTAAACAATAAATTGGTTATTCATGAAAAATATTCCCTTGGAAAGAACAGATACCAATTCAGTTACACAACTACACAGAAGAACACAGACTGTTACTTGTTGAGGGTTGGTATGTAAGTCATGGCTACTATTATTTTGTTCAAAATTATGTGATGGTAATATTACGAGATGCATGTCTCCGGCAAACTTGGCATCCACGGTATGTGGTCGCATCACTAGACGGTAGTGTGATGGATGGTTATTGCAGAGAGCGACGTTAATTCAGTTGTGAGTCAACAGCCTGACCATTTTCAGTCGAGAATCATCACANCGCTAGACGGTACTGTGATGGATGGTTATTGCAGAGAGTGACGTTAATTCAGTTGTGAGTCAACAGCCTGACCATTTTCAGTCGAGAATCATCACCATGGATGAGTTTTGGACCATGGCTTTAGAGCTAGAGCTCAAACATCAGTCAACAGTGTGGCAACATGCAGAATCACTATGAAGACACATGTTTTATCAAAACCNCATGGCTTTTGAGCTAGAGCTCAAACATCAGTCAACAGTGTGGCAACATGCAGAATCACTATGAAGACACATGTTTTATCAAAACCCTTCCCCTGTGAAGTTGATGGCCATTGTTGTGTATGATGTCAAAGGAATGCTTGTGTCACTTTGTTCCACATTGCACAGCAGCGACAGCAATCTACAACAGTTGCTGTGGTTCCTACAGAGCAGGGTACATCAAGGAGTTCTCAATAATACAATCATTGTCCGTTATAATGCAACAATGCATACAGCACGATGTGTACAGCGGCTACTCAAGCGCTGGTTATGGGAAGTATTGGAGCACCCACAAAACTCTTTGGACCTTTCAACATGTGATTTTGACATGCCCACAGAAGAAGGAACCATTGTGCGGTATGCTGTTTGGGACATGACAGGACATTGTAAATGTTGTGCAACAACAGATAACCTGAATCACGCATGGCGAGGCAAAAGGTATTTGGTGCCTCCCACATTGTTGGCGACATATTGTGGGCGCTATGGAGAACTACTTGGAAGGTCTTTCAGGTAATTGTACAAAAACCATAACAAACATGAGTTCTGCATTGTCCGTACTTTCCATATCCTTTCATTTGCATATTTCAAAATTTGTATCCCCGTCTACATCCTCACAAAAAATAGCTGCCATGTCTTATGCCTCAACCCTGTATATCTCAAGTGATAATACCTAGACTTTGAGTACACAAGTAAAACTTAAAACAGGTGATAATAAAATTGTGCATTAAAGCTACAAGAAATTTCTGCAAGAAGTAGTACTTTAATAACTAAAAAATTAGATTTATATAAAAAATTGTAACATACAATAATTCTTAATACAAAAAGTTAGTTATATGTCATGATTAAATTAAACATTGTTGGGCTTAAAATAATTTAACAAAAATTTACAGTAACAGTGCTGATATTTTAGTTTCAAAGAGAGGTTTCCCAGAGAGAAATGGAATGCAGAGATAAGGTGATAAGACTTCCTACATTGCAGTGATTTAATAAAAGCAGTTTGGCTTGCACTGATGGGCAACAGTCTACTGACGTGTAGGTCATGCAATAAATGCTTCTACACCACACACTTAACATTTTTGGATGGCAGTCAAGTCCTTTAAAATATCACATTTGTATGATTAAAATAAGGTACAAAGTTATAAATATATCACACTACTAATTTTTATTTATAGAACGATTTAGAAACCTTAAATATTTAAATTAATAATTTTTCTGACAAACAGAAAAGTATTAATTAATATTGGCAATGTTATGAAGTACTCTGAATTGTTAAATGAGCAGTGATTGTGAAATAATACAATCAATACATATATGTACCTACTTTCTGCTTTGATATTGTTCCTACATTGCTGATAGATATCTAAGATTTGGATTTGGAAGTGGCAAAGAATTGTAACTGGTAAATTTTTTCGTGCTTCAGAGGTCCACTCAACCAAAATACACAATTCATAGTGTGCAACCGAGTATCAGCAATGGGCAGTATTCCGGCAGAGTGAACACTACAGTTTTGCACATTAATTATGAATTTACATAAATGCAACAAGACAATTGATTTATGCACAGAAAAGTGTACAGAAAGAAATGTTTTTGGAATATGTAAAGTGGTATAACAGCTACCAGAAGGTACTTTAAAATAGCTTAGTCTTTACAACATCATATTTCTCTTGGCATGTGGAACCTAGCAATATGTCATACACAGTTGTCTTTGGCATTCTGAAAGACACAAAACATTTTTCGCTTTTAAAATTATAGGTTAACTGAAGAGATCATAAATATGATTTATTTTGGGGTACAATTCAAGAAAGTTTATCTTATCAATTTTACTTTGGATTAAGGTATGAGTTAATAATTATCAATGCACTGTTTTCATGCAGTCATTAAAATAGGATGTTGTCTTGAGATGTTAGCAGCAGGAATGCGAATCATCCCAAATTAAAATATATCATGAGTTCAAGAATCAGTTAGCGGGACCATATACTCAAACATCCACTTCAAACATTTACAAAACAAAATCTGTAAACACACTTCTAGCATGAGGTTGTATATTTACCAATTAGTAATTACCATATGTAATAATAATTCAGAAGCATTTACTTTTGATTAAGGGTTTAACATTTAATGGAAGACCACATAATTATTGGTTCTACTTGTGTAAAGGGTATAGTTAACAGTAAAATGGATAATTTTATAAAAGGCCCTAAAAATTTGGGTTATAAAATGTGATGTTAAAATTTATGTTAATAATGCAAAAAGACTCCACAAAACGTGATATATGTAAACTAAAATATTTGGACAAGACATCCATGTCAAATCTAGGGGGGGAAAAACTACATCACTAACATCCAGTTGGTTCAGTTACCTTAACTCAAAACAGCGCAATCACAGAGAATATAAGTAATATAAAATGTAGATACTGGATTTTATTTTACAATGAAAATAAACAGATAAAAATAAATTATAATCTTGAACCACTAATTTTTCACAATAATAATTATAGTGATAAATACCATGCCAAATGTTTTCAGCAAGTCACTGTAAATCTCAGCACAATTAAATTATTTGCAATGTAAATATGTTATTACAATAAACACATGAGATTAGTCTGCATTATTGGTTTTCACAGCATATGTGAACACAAGAGACAAAAAGTAGCCACCTTTAAAATATACAGTAGATTTTATCTGAAAGTATTACATACTGCGAAAAACAGCAAGTAGGTTAATTCACAGTTGTGAAAAAGTAACAGTCACATCCACAGAGTCCTATTTGGCTATAACTGTATGGCCCAGTTCTAATTTTCAGTGTGTGTGTGCTCCTACGATGTGATTCTTTGAAGTAACACATTTTTACTCAGAATTAAAAATGCCTTGATTTCTTGGCTATGATGGGAAAGGGTATGGAGTCAATACATGTTCAACAACAGGGTGAGTGAGATGAGATTTGGATAGCTTTTAACATTGAGGTCTTGAGAGTCGATTGAACAAACAGAACAATTGTGTGTACCTGCTAGTTGCATTTCCTAAAAACAAATTTAGAAGTAGTTATGCAAGGTGTGAGTGGTAATTAATTTTCTTTCCAATAATATATTACTATACAATGTTGTAAGATCTGGTTGCAGGTGAGATCTCATATATGTGGAAAAAAACTATGCATAAAATAAAACCTATTGAAAAGCCACTACAACTATGCCACAAACAGATAGATGTGCGTCACATGCAAAGTATACCAACAGAGCCCAGGACATTAAAAAGCAATTTAATGATACTAGCTATCAGTCCCATACTATACCGTTGAAACTCAATGAACATATACAAAACTATATATACACTAATAAAAAGTCCAACACTGTGTTACGGACAACAAACAAAAATAAGTTTGATAAAACCTATTTCAAAAATCTTCACCAAACTACACAGTTTAGCCTAATATTAGACATTCAAAATTGATATGGAGGTAGGATAATTATGATAATAATACACACTGCGTCTAACAGATAGCATACAGGACCACAATAAAAAGTAGTGAAATAAACAGTTTATAACATATACACACAATGCAAATTTAAATACACCAGAAAACAAGCCTACAGTTATAACTCACATAGGTATGTCAAACAAACAACTTCAAAACTAACACAGGATACATAACAAAGGAATTTTCAATGATATTAACACAAATTTTCCACGGTCAGTGACGTGGTGATGTCAAATTAAGAGTTGGGAATAACTGTTAGCAAGTNTGATATTAACACAAATTTTCCACGGTCAGTGACGTGGTGATGTCAAATTAAGAGTTGGGAATAACTGTTAGCAAGTTTTGATCACACCAAGACTCAAATACTGGGTTAAACGATGCTTTTCACGTGATTTTACTTGCCTTCCAGAACCAACTCCAACAATGCCTACAAGAAAAAACAAAATCTAAATGTTCAAATTCACAGCACTCTTAGTTTAAAAGTTTATATTTAAAACTCTCAAAATACTGTTGAATAAACTGGATGCAACATGTATTATTAAAGCTGTATTAATCATAATTTTATACCTGAGAAGAAAAATTAAGTTTTTTTTTCATTCATGATACATAGCTTGGAGGAATATAATGTATCAGATTTATATATCCTTTCTTTCATGTGAGTATGTGTGCTAGTCTGATTGGTAAATTATTCAACTTAGGACTAAATTTTTTTCATTTGACAATACTTAGCAGAAGTGTAGTAATTTAAAATATTTATTCTCACATACTCAATTGTTGTGCAAACATCAAATTAAATTTAATGATTCCTCATTGAGATTTGTAGCAGAGATTTGCATAGTTTTATATAATGAAATGCAAATTATAAATCTCTTACTTATATTTTTAATCTGAGAAATGTGTCAATTGTACAATTATGAACATAATTAGTTAAAACTGTCAGATGAAATCATTAATTTCAATATTGCAGTGTTTCATTTTTAATGTTATGGTANGTCAGATGAAATCATTAATTTCAATATTGCAGTGTTTCATTTTTAATGTTATGGTAAGTATTACTGAGGTAAAAACACAATATGATTAACAATTATTCAACAAATAAAAATAAGAAATCTGTTAGCTAATGCATAAAAAAATTTTGAAAATACCATAGTTAAAAAAGTGAAACCAGTGACAAAACAAATATAAAATATATTTCGNTAAGTATTACTGAGGTAAAAACACAATATGATTAACAATTATTCAACAAATAAAAATAAGAAATCTGTTAGCTAATGTATAAAAAAATTTTGAAAATACCATAGTTAAAAAAGTGAAACCAGTGACAAAACAAATATAAAATATATTTCAGAAGCATGGCAACATTTCATGTCTTTGTAGTCTACACAAATGGATCTTTTACATCAATACTTCTCCTTAAAGTTTAAATTGCCTGCATGAATTCTCAAATGTAGCAACAAAGAAATTTGACATTTCATAATTTAATCCTTACACTCCGAATTAAAATAATGTTCAACTCGCTGAATTAACTCATACCAAGCATACTACAAAAGTTCAAATTTTACAAGTGGAACAAGTTTTGTAAATATGTCAGCCACTAGATTTCTGCTTGGCACAGGTCTGTTCATTAATTTACCTTCCTGAATTAATTAAAAAATAAAATGAGAAATTCCATTCGGTGTGCTTTGAACGCTTATGAAATTTAGAATTTTTGGCTAGCATTATGGCACTGGCATTATCCACTAAAAGAACTGGCATGGACTTCAATGGCGCAACATCACTAAACAATCAATTCAGCCAAATAGCATATTATGCTGTCTTGCTGTCTGTGACGTAGTCAGCCTCTGTTGTTGACAATGACACACATTATTGTTGTCTGCTTGTCCAGGTGACTGCCCCACCGACTTTTTCCCTCACTGAACGTTGAGTGATGGAATCATCAACATAATCCGCATAGCTCTACACTTCACCTTCACCAATCTTTTCAACAACATTGTACTAAATGCCGATGGTGATCATGAGGCGGGGTCTGCAGTATTTGGTGCTTGACCTTGAATGGAGTCGGGCAGGTGTAGGCTGCCTGCTCAGCATGACGTCTCGCTGTGCTATATTGGGCTTGCCGTTTGGCGTTGGCGGGGACGCTGGCTTACCTCAGACATGCCTTACTGCCCTGGGTCAAGAACTCGTCGGCATGGGTCTTGGTTGGGGTCTTCCGACCTGGCTGGCTGATGGTGACAATGTCTGCTGGTTGACTCTGGCAAGTGGCTGACTTCGCAGATGCAGGCAGGCATCCGGCCCACTGTCAGTGGCTGACTGGGTCGGCCCGGCGTGGGTGGCGGGTTCGATGCCCAGTACCAGGGACAAGCCCAGACGAAGGTACTGGACGACAGGATGAGCAGCTCCGAGGGTTTTCACTAAGGGGCCAAACAAATGATGGGGGAAGACTGCGAGGTGAGGCCTCAACAGTTGACGAGCGGCGTGAGCTCGTTCCCAGGGGGTCAAGTAGTTGAAGGCTGGGAAAGGTTGTCCTTGTCAGGCCTGGCACTCCTTCTGGCAAGTCTATATGCTGCGAATGGAGTGAGTTAACTGACAAGGGTGCACTAGCCTCTTCATTGTGTCTCTTGCTAGTGGTCGGGGCTCTACTGTATGTGCGCGCCAAGTACCTTTGTGCACCTGGTCCACAGCATGGGTGGCCATCTAATGTGCGGTGTTTCAGGCAACGTACGTCAAGTCCTTTTTAGGGCACAGGCTGCAGTCCTACTCTAGATTCAGCAAACCAGTTCTCAAACTGCCTCTCCTTTGCGGGGTGACACTTACCAGGAAGGACTATGTACAGTTCACTCAAGAAGGAACAGACTGCGGTTAGACTAAGAATGTGTTATATTCCATCCAGAATAGTGACCCGTACTCCCCTGCTGTAAATTAATGCACTGATTGACATAGGGAAGGTGAAAGCGACAGGTGAAGGGGCCTGTTGGCTTAAAGAGTGCCTGAAGGGCGTGCTAGAATAGCATGAGCAACGAATTAGGCAGCCATCAGAACAACTGTACCATAACTGAAGCTGTGTTATCCTGAAGGGACTTAAGGGGGGAATATGGGGTGTGTGGACTGACGGCAAATGTCAAGTGTGGGCGACTCTTCAGGGCTGCAGCTGCGTTCTGAAGAAATCCGGCATTGGTCACTGGTGATAGACGGGCGTTTTCTCACGAGGCAGAGGAGAGCAGAGAGCCTTAGCACAACCTTCTGCGGCAGTGGAGGGCCCTTTATTCTCCTGGGCTGGGGGGTGTCTCAGGTTCCTTCGGCACTCGGACGGCTTTGGCAGGGTAGCTCCTCCCTTCGTAGGTGGAGCTGCACTGGCTGCAATTTCTGGGGGGCGGCTGGAAGTAGGGTTTTCGTCGTGTGCGGGTGGTATTGGCTGCTCGAGCTTAGGGGAAACTTTTCACTGGTGTTGTTGGCTGGTCTCCCTTTCCACGGGGTTGTGTTAGGCAGGGGCGATTTGTATTACTCTCTTTATTGAGGTGCATTCTGCTCTCCAGCCATCCGCATTGTCTATAGAGGCGGAATGCTGGCCTGGGTGGCTGCCATTCAGGGTTCGTATCTCTTCTGGAACACATGATGCCGCGTACGTGATGATATGGAGTTGCAGCAAAAAATAAATAGTGTAACTACGCATCACACATCAAGTTTTTCAAGAAAATGTGACAAGTAACTCATAGCAACAGCAATGTATGGTTGTTTAACAACTGCCAAATACGTCAGACAACCCACAGCCTCGGAAGACATTTTTTTAATGGCGTAGAAACAGGAATGGCATCCTGCTTGTTAAACTTACAAAGTACACTCGCTGCATATGTTTTTTGTGAAATGAAAACTGAACCATCATGGTTACATTCAATCAGCATATTTAAGAAACATCCAAATGGCTAAACCGTTATCTTTAACTCTGCTTTAAGTTTGTAAAGAAATTCATTAATGTTGGACAGCCTAGAGGAAGCAACCAATCCCGTTATCAACATAAAGCACCACCATCAATATTCTACCACCTTCTACACAGTAGAATAAGCATGGATCTGCAGAGTTTTTACACATCAAAATGAACGGCACCTCTTTGAATAGTTTGTTCCAGCACCTGGGTGATTGTTTCAATCCACACAAGCTCTTCTGAAGTTTTGCAGACACAATTTGTTCTATTATGTATTAAATCCCTCTGGCTGCTCCATGTATATCTTTTCTTCAATAGCACTGTTCAGAAAATCTGTTTACATCAAATTGTGCAGATTTAAGATGCTCATTAGCAGCAATACCTACTGTATTTACTCATTTCTAAGATACATTTTTTTGTGAGACTATTTGAGATCTGAAAATGGGTTGTACCTTAGCAATTGATGGCGTCTTACATTCGCTAACGTATTCAACAAATTTCAGTATTAAAATTTACAGAGTTTTAATCTCACAAGGTTCCTAATACATGTATTTTTAAACTGTCAATACAAAATTCACCAGCAGAAACAAAATACTTGTAAAAAATATTTATCACCAAAATTTGAACAAACTTTTCAACTGCAAATGAGTAGTTTTTATAGCCCAACATTGTAAAAAATAGTGGACATCTGACAGCTCTAGCAATTACAATTGTAACTATACATAATTGGAACACCATTTTGTTACACAAAAGTTTGGGAAGGTTATGCAAAAGAAGTACAATTGTAGGGAATATATGTTCTATGACAATAACAAAATGTAATAAAATTACATTAAACAAGAATTGAGATTTAAAATAAGATTATGTTACCCAAGAAACGGGATTTTAAATAAATTTATGTAGCACAAGAATTTGGAAGTGAAATAAAGTTACATGCATGAGAAACTTTTGTATAAAGAGAAAAGTTCACGAGTCTGAACTGCCACTGTCCCTGTCAGAAGACTTATCTGTTGGATCATTGCCAGCAGTCATTCACAAGGCCAGAGTCGTATGAGGTCACTTGTTTTGAGAGGGGGGCAGGCCATACATGCTGGTTGTATTGAAATCAAAGTACATCTTAGATTTGCATGTAAACTTTTTTAGACATTTTAAACAGTAAAACTTGAGTGCGCCTTAGAATTTATGACGTCTTAGACACAAGTAAATACGGTATCACTGCTAAGATTGCACCCAGCCTGGCGACAGGAGTGAACGTTTCTGTGTAGCCAATTCCTTCTTGTTGACTGTAGTCTCTGAAAACCAGTCATGTCTTTCACAGATCGATCTCACCATCAACCTTTAGTTTCACACTATACGCCCAGAGATTTGAGATTGTCGACACCTGACAGTGATGCTACTAAAGTCCACGTTAAATTTTCTGCTAGTGATTTAATTTCTTCTTCCATTGCTGCTTCCCAGTGTGTATGTTCTGCAAACTTTGTTGTCTTAGCAACATTTCACTTCAACTGATGCTTAGGGAATTTTATTATTGCTCGATCCTGCAAGTATAATTTTGCCAGTTCATTTGTAGCATTAATAGATTAACTTATTACAGGCTTATTTTCTTCAGAATCTGCATTTTCGCTTATGTTTTCTGAAACAGTGCCATTGTTCCACTGACTATCTCTGGTTGAAATTCAACATTTTTGCTTTTAATTACAAAGTTTTCAAACTTGATCCAGATACTGTAATCATCCACATACCTATTCTGAATATCCAACCAACACACCTTGTGCCCCTATTNTCAAACTTGATCCAGATACTGTAATCATCCACATACCTATTCTGAATATCCAACCAACACACCTTGTGCCCCTATTGCATTCCATTTCTTCAGCTTTTCTGCAGGCACATTCACATAACAATCTGTGCCAATCACATGGAGTTTATCAAAATGCGCAGTCTTTCCAGTGAACAATTCATAGGATGTCTTCCCAATCAATACTACTTGGTANTTCAAACTTGATCCAGATACTGTAATCATCCACATACCTATTCTGAATATCCAACCAACACACCTTGTGCCCCTATTACATTCAATTTCTTCAGCTTTTCTGCAGGCACATTCACATAACAATCTGTGCCAATCACATGGAGTTTATCAAAATGCGCAGTCTTTCCAGTGAACAATTCATAGGATGTCTTCCCAATCAATACTACTTGGTAGACAGTAATTAAGAACATTGATAGCAGTATTCACTGCTTCAGTCCACAATATTTTTGGCAAATATTTTTCCAATAGCACTTTTTGTACGTTTAACACAACCATTTTGCTTGGACATATAGGGGTTTGTGATACATAGTTTCACTCCATTCAATATCTGAAGTTTTTGCACACTTCTATTATCAAATTCTTTTCCACCATTGCAGTGAAATGTTCTACACTGATTCTCAACAATTTTTAACATTTTGGTGATTTTTATCACATTCTCATATTTTTCTTTGATAAAGTTAACTATGCAAAATCACAAATAATCAATGTGAAGAACACAAAGTACTTTTCTCTACCCAATGTTCCACCCTCCATCGACCCTCATAGATGAGCATGAATAACTTCACTAGGTTATTGAGCACGCTGTTGACGCCACTGGAGCACATTTCTATGCTGCTTTCCCTCAACACATGCTCCAGAGAAAGTATTGTCAACTGTAACTTCAATTCCACATTGTCCAAGAATTTTCTGTACGTGGCATTTGTTTTGATGAACCAAATGCTTGTGCCAAATCTGCAGTGTGTCCTTTGCTGTAAAATTTGCTTCACTTTCACATGACTTTTCCTGTTTCTTTACATTTTGCCTACGCGGAGGGTCCAAGCCTTGAAGAGGCCAAATCTTATAAATTCACACCTGGTTCTGGACAAATTATATTTCATCCCCTTGTCAAGTGAAGATATTTCAGAAAACAAATTTCTACAAACATCTGAAACACACAGAGCATTTTCCATGTAGCATGGCAAACACCACCAACGAGTGAATCAAACCTAATTGTTCCTTTCCCAAGTGCATCCATTGTAGATTTATCAACAGTTATTATTTTCGCTAGTGTTGGAAAGCATTTAAAAGTTGAAAAACATTTATATATGCATCATATGATTTGGTTGTACCAGAATCAACAAACTATGCATCATCAAGTCAGGCATTTGTAACCTCACTTCCATAAGCTTGATCACTGCTAAAACCATTCAATTTACAACCATTCTGTTTCATCTTTTGTTCTGGACAGTTTTGTTGAATATGGCCTTCACACACCACAATCATAAAATTTTAAATATTGTTCTCATCCTAGTATTTCCTCAGCTCTTAGTACCGCAGTCTTCTTTGTCTAATGTTAACAATGCTGTTGCTTCCACGCTCACTCTTACCTTGATTTTTACTTTTGGTTGCCATCAGTGCTACCAACTCTTCCTGTTTTTCACTTCACTATTGGTGACGTTCCTCATCAGATGTCGGGACTTGCACCAGATTACCAAATGTTTGTTGGTTCTTAGGACTTGCCCAACATGCCTGTCGAAGGCTTTTACAGTCATCTGGTAACGTGTCTAATAACTTTAACATTAATGATGACTCGTATGGTTTTACATTTTCTATATCTGTTGTACGCATAAAAAAAGCCCCTCAAATTTTACGGTATGACTCACCATATCCTCATTTGGATTCATATGAAAAGCAAAGAATTCAACCTACACAGTATGTACATCTTGCTTTGTTTGTTGTTAAACACAGTGTGTAACTTAACCCACATATCTCTAGTAGATTCACAAGTTACTAGCAATGCCATTACTTCAAAATAAACTTGTACATAGCGCCTAAGATTCCTGATCTTGCTCAGACTTTAAAAGTATAGGCTATATTTCATAAAATGTATCCACGGAAAAAAGTTTATAACAGAAGATAATACCAATGCATTAAAAAAAATCTGTTTGCTTAGTCATATACAGCATACTTTAAAAAAAACATTAATGAGATTAGAATTTGTTTACGGATTAGTTAAGAGTTTATGACCTTTCGCTGCAAAATTATATATAGTAAACAAGTACTCATAAACACAGTATGTTGTATTTTACAGTACTGATAACTTTCATTCTTATAAACACAAACAGTACAGCTGAATATGAACTTTTAACTCAATATCTCGAGACAAAATGCATCCATGGATTTCCGAAATTCAAAATACATTTCAAATTTTACATGGAAATGTCTTGTCTGAATTCACACAAGTGCACAGAGGATTTCAGTTTTCTAATATGAGCATAATTGCACAAACGGGATGGCTAACAATTTAAATGCAAGAAGCAGCAGTTTTTTTTTTTTCATTACCAGAAATCCCTATAAAAACAATGCCAAAACCAATAAGACTAAAGTAGGAGATAAACTTACATTATTGACATTCATACATTTTTATCCAAAAACCTTTAGCACCTCTAGCAGCCAAACAAAGTATTTACAGGCACATGTTAATTTTTTTAAGTCATCAGGCAAGAAACTTGCCAATTAAGTTGAGCTACATATATAAGTTTTTATACAATAAGTATAAATAATTTTTTTTAGCTTACTTTGAAGAAAGAGATATCTACAATTAACATCACGCAATAATAAAATTTGAGAGATGCGTGAAAAATAATGACTAGAGTTACTATCTGGAATATGATATTTATTTTTCCTGTGGCAGGATTGTGAGCATATTTAATAACACCAAGTAACACAATCATCCCAAAATATTTCATACCAAACCAAATCAATTAAAACATTACATTCTACGAAAGTATTACTGGCAACCACTTTGACCAATGAAAATGTACCAATTACTTCTGTCAAGTAATTACTAACTGTAAAACTACAATAATTGCACCAATAAGCCTAAATGCAAGCAAAGAAGTTGTTAGTTATGCAGTGATTTCAAAACAAAATATTACTGAGAGTGAGTAGAAGTTCACATTTTTTTTTAGTGTTTATACATTTAAAATACTTGCATCTTGCAACTTTAAGCCAAAATATGTCTCAAGTCCATGATATTTTATTAGTGTTATTATGGTTACACTGCATCTATAAGAATATCTTCAAACTATTAATACTTGCCTTGTCCAAGAAAAAAAGGCAATGAAGAATATTTAATCTAACATATGACCATATTTTACGCAATATCTCAAAAAGCTCACAGACTATAAAATAGTAACAATATTTAGTTATAACAACAGTTTAACATCAAGCCAGTCCACAAATCATAAAAAAGTCAAGTAAAAAACTGTACTCACTCTAGTGTAAGGTAAGTATTGTCATATTATGCACACACCACTAATAGTTAGTTATGATCAAGTAAGTACATTCACCACATGCAAGAAATTCACAAAATACTGTTACAATAAGCACCATTACAATACAGATTCTTATAAGTTATGTATAATTTCTTTGGCCACTTAACTATTATGTCGCATGAGTTACAAAAAAAAAATTATATATTCGAGGTAGAAATAGGTAAGGATACCTAAAACATTATAAAATATTTGTTATGTTTTTTTATTTCAGAACTACATAACATTTCACATAATAATTTTTAAAAATTTACTTACTAAAAAAAATATGAATTGTTACAAATTACAAAAATGGTTTATCTATTTTTCACTAAGAAATCAGCTGCTCAAAAATCAATTACCTTCCAAAGGGGAAAAAAAAAATTCCACACCAACTTCACAAATAACTCAACTTTACTGGAAAAATACTACCATTCTACACTTTTTTGTAAAGCAGTGCAAAAGTGCTGTACAAAAATATAGTCTGTGGTCAGTGTGCAGTGCCAGGGTCAAGGATATGTTTCAGGGACCAAGTTTTGTCTCCAGGTGCTCGCTCGCCTCATGCTCATGCGTTTGAGAAGCGTGGTGGTGCGGTACAGATTAGCTGCAAGGCTGTTAGATAGGCTTGTGCTGCTACTAACTCCTCCGTACTCACTTCGAAATGTATCTGCTGACACACTTGTGTCCTGGCTTGCCAAATACTGACGAGGCTTACGCCCACTCCAATCACGAAGNGAAATGTATCTGCTGACACACTTGTGTCCTGGCTTGCCAAATACTGACGAGGCTTACGCCCACTCCAATCACGAAGATTTGGGTCACCAGCTGCAACAACATCAATTCCTTTACAAACACACACAGATTAATACATTTTGATGTAACGAAATGAAAACTGTTTCCACCAGAGGTGCAACAACGTATCCAACTTAGGAGGTGGGAACAAGCATTTAAGCACCTCCCTAAGAGGGGAGCAGACTGCACCCCTGTTAGGTCAATTTTGCTTTTCTTTAACTTAATTTTGTTCCAATAAAAACCTAAATGACATGTTGCAAAAAATATAGAGAAATATCTATAATACGTAATCGAAGCCGTACACAAGTATCAGAAATACACTAGAACAATTTTTCAACATTAGTTATTAAACAATTTAATTACAATAAGGATTTCAGTGTCATATTAAGTCAGATAAATCATTGCAAAGATAAGCATTACAGATTATATTCACAGAATCTCTGTGAAGGACAATGTTTGGGAGCCCATTTACTCTCATTGTGGCACCCTTGACTAAATTTAGGAAAGGGCAATGTATACCCTGCTCTTCTTTCCCACCCCTATTCATTATGCTTTTGGCTCCCACCTACAGTAACCAATGTTCAAATCAATATGAGAAGGAAGATGTATTTTTTGCTTCTCCAGTGATACTGAAATGGCAGGCACAGCAGATAGCCAGTAAGGCATTATGTATTTAAAATCTCATACAGAAAGGATAAGCCCTAATATGATTGCTGAAGTCCCATATTCCCATGGTGACAGCAGACCAGTGATGATACAAAACACTAATAATCAGTACTAAAGTGGTTCCAAATTTTTTGTAACCACCAACCTTTTCAGTGGAAAAATACGTGACTAAATACAACACCTCTTAAAACAGGTCAGCTTCTTTTAAACATTTTAGTCATCATGGCAGAACTAAACTGCAGAAAAAATCATAAATGAAAATCAAATTTTCATCAAAATGTGTTATATGAAGTCTCAGGTCCATTATTTTCTGTATGCAATATTGATGTTAACAATGTTAATGATATAGCTTAAGATTCCAACTGACCTACAAAAAAATTACAAATCTTTTATCACTATTAACAATGATGCTAGCTGGCTGACATAAGACGTTGACCCTACATAACACCTATTCAACTTNACATAAGACGTTGACCCTACATAACACCTATTCAACTTTTTCAGTGGTGTCAAGTCTAATGTTTAGATATGGTACATTTGTTTTTAAAGTGTCTATATCATTCAGTTTCATATCCAATATGATAAAAGACAGTATTTCTCACTCATCTACCAAAATCTCAATAAAAATAAAGAATGTGCTAAAAAAAATTTTTTTCTATCATTCCAACAATTAGTTCTGTTTTAATTAAGAAGCTCACACTTGCTATACATAGGGACTGTTTAGTGAAATACTTACATCCAACACTTCAATAATCCTTTTCATTGATTTATGTTTATTACACAGAAAATGTATTTCAACCATCCTGTTCCACTTACGTGCATATGCAAAGGTGAAGACAAGTATGTAAGCTCAAAACCTGACAACGTAACAAAGGCAGCACAGAAGCGTACACACAGTTTTCTTGGTGAATAATATGCTATGTTTTAAGGAATAGCATATGTTTCCGTTTTAGGCAAAGTGAATAAAAACTGGACAAATCACCAAGTTTATAGGGAATTTGACTCTGCTCTGAGTGCAGTCAATAACAGTCAAGCACTTCCCCAATTGGCAGTGCACCTAAGAGGAAATGTTAAGCGCTGTTGTTTTCATGTGGTGGCTGTTTTACAATTATTTTATGATGCAATATTGTTTCTCTCTTGATTTATGGTATCTGCATATTTTTTTAATCTATGCTCCGTTGACTAAATACATTCTTATTAATCACAATATATGCTAATTCCTTGATTTTCCTTTTAATTGCGTGTGGTTTTAGAGTAAATGGTTCAGCATTTTCTCAGAGAATATTATGACTGTTGTCCCAAGCAAGTTCGGTGAGTGTAGAGTTTTGCGTTTCACCCTTCTTGGTAATGTTTCTATGTTCTTTAATGCATGTGGAAAGGGTTCTGTCAGTTTCTCTTATGTGCATACAGCCACATTCACAAGGTATGTGGTAGACAAAAGCTTGGAAATTTAATTTGTCTATTGTAGGTATCCCCAGGTAATCATGCTTTTTAATGAGAACTTCGACTGGAAAGATTTCTGTATTCCATGTTTGTTGGCCAATTGTCTTATTTTTTGACAAAACAGAGAACATATAGAATAACTAATATTACTATTGGTCTTCTGGTTGTCTTTTGTGACTGATGAAGGCTTNGACAAAACAGAGAACATATAGAATAACTAATATTACTATTGGTCTTCTGGTTGTCTTTTGTGACTGATGAAGGCTTTGACGTCTTTCATGTACTGTTTTATAATGCCAATTGGGTAGCCATCCACCAATATTTCTGCAATGGCACTATGTTCAAAGTAATTTTTCATTAAATAACTTACCCCCATTGTAAGTATTATTAAAGGACATATTAATATATATTGTCCCAAAACCTGTGTAGAGGGTTGGGGAAGAAATTCCCTAGCACATACAAAAAATATAACACTCTCAAATTTATCACTTTAAAATACTTGTAGTACTGTTTGTTTACTATGACTACAAAATGAAGTCTATTATACATTATAAACACAATATTGTGCATTTTAAGAAATTTAACTTAACTTAAATTTCTTTTTCTTTTGAGAATGCTAAGGATTATTCATCAGGTTACTTAACATTTCCATTTGAAAACAAAACATAGATTACACTGTAGGGCTGATTTTGGGAGAGAATAACAATTCACCATTTACTCATCAATAGGAATAACACATCACCTATAACATGATGCGAGACGTGTGCACAACAAACAATTGGTAGAGGAAAGGGGGTAGGGGTGATCACCTCCACAGACATTAGTCCCTGCTTACTTATGTCTATATTTCATGACTTTAATCTTTGAAAATAAGTAGTACTCTATAGCTTAATACACGTGGTTATAGACAACCACGTCATTGATTAAAAAAAGATGTATGTTATATTTTTGTGCTTGAATGCTGGCATATTTTTCATCAAGACAGTTCTTCATGGAAGAAATTGAGCCTTTATTTGTGTCACGCGAGACCCACGATCATTAATTGTGAAAATACAGTTATTCTGCCAGCAAAAAGTTTGTTTGAGATTGTGGAAGTCTAAATTTTGAACGACCTTTGTAAACGTTTAAATGTGGGCCCCCATTTAATGTTATTCATAAGTGTTTCCAACTCTATTGGGTTTCTTTCAAACTGAGCATTGGAACCAATTTATTTTATTAACTTTCCGTGTTTAAATGATTAAACAAAGTATTGGCAAGCATAATTGAAACACTAGTGGTATTAGAAATTACTTGTGTTTTGCCGACTGAAATCTAACTGCAGGAATTTTTAATTTATCTATAGCACCCATTATTAAGTTAATTTAATGTGAATTAAGTTATTATCAATTTAAAAACTATTAATTTATATATTTTTCTAAGTCTACTCTAAAAATTAAACAAGAATAACAAAGTAATATTGGATAAGAATAATTATATTCATATTTAGCCACAGACTACGGTTGTTCTATGGCTGTAATCAGTACACAAAAAGAATGCTGACTTCGGTCATATAATATAAGTTAAGTATGTAAAACACTTTCTCTCCCCTCTGCCATGCCAAAAAAAAANAATGCTGACTTCGGTCATATAATATAAGTTAAGTATGTAAAACACTTTCTCTCCCCTCTGCCATGCCAAAAAAAAAACACTGTCACCCAGTAGGCATTCAAGACAAAAGAGAGGGGAGGTGGTCAGCGTGTTTGAGGCCGAGAAGCAAGGGAGCAATAAGGGCTACACTGCCACGTGCATCAAGTGCGCAATCGTTGCTGCGCGCAAGGTTCTGAATTTGCGTGCAGTGTTCTTATCGTGCTGCGTATCCTTATGGACTTTAAGCGGTGACCCTGTCATTTTACTGATGGGAAGTCTGTAGGAAGGTTCATTGCATGCCCCTCGAGTTTGTATGTATATAATGGTATATTTTGAGATACAGAGCTTTGAAAAAGCCGTTTTTAAATATTTTGGAATGCTATGAAATGATGTTTCTAATGTACAACGTGTCGTGAAAGTAATCGGTAGGTATAGTCTGCAGAGTGTGTTCTTTTCGTAGTTCAGCATATTGGGAAGACATTTAATAGTTTCGTAAAAAAAAAAGGCTGGATTTCAAACACTGCAACGCAGTTCAAGTGCTAGGTAGGCAAACCCCTTAATGTGCACCAAATTAAAAAAAAAAGCTGTGAATTAGAAGTGTATCTCTTTAAACGGAAAGTTGTGAGGGCTACGAGAAAATCCACGGGCCAACGGCAATGTCCGTTAGGTTTTTTTCTCATACGAAAATCACCACTGTGGAGAGAGGCAGTCTGGCCACTATACCACCACGGTACCTATGCATTTTTAACCATGTAATCAGATAACTCTTACAATAATAACAGTAATCCAGTGAATAATGGAGTTACGCGTGTATTTGCAACATTTCCGAGTCAGGTGTATTAGTTTGTTATATCCGGTGCACTAGTTTTTTTTTCTTGTACGGAATGTGTAAGGGAAAGAGAATGCATGTTGTTACGAGTTGCGGTCAGGCCCTTAGCTGAGCGGCCTGCCTGATCACACCTTCACTTATTTATACAGGACACGGGCCGTGATCGCTGAAATTAGTTATGAAATCGTAGACCACAGAAACCCCCTCCACCGGCCAGTAAACGGGGACAACGCAGCCGATATAGGGCAGTGTAGTCCGTGGGCGGTGTCTTTTGTCGTCCGGCCATTGGAACGAGAAGACCACTGAAGATGGGTGTGTCCGGCCGTCGACTTGTGCCATATTAATAAGCCTCCGGAATCATGAACAAGGTGGGGACTCTCCAATTAGGCTTTACTCAGAACGTGGCTGGTTAAATCTTTATAAAAGAATATCATTTAATATTTCAGTATAGTTGTGTAGCTCCCCCGTTCATATTCAATCATATTTATATTGAAATAATATTTTACAACCTTAATGTTAAATAAACCTCTTTTATATAGTGTTAATTACATAACTCTTATCAATAACTTGTTATGCACCTATATCTCCGTTAAGGATAAATATCAACAAAATACCAAAATCATAACAACGTGCACAGAAGCACTTTCAAATCGGTTTTATTCTTTGTCTGTTACGGGAAGTGTTGGCGTAGGGGACTCGCCTACCACGAATGCGAACCGGGTTCGATTCCCGGTGGGGCTACTAGCGGCTTTCGTACGTGGGAATCATGCCGGCCGATTCAGTTTCCCACGCCCTTGTATTCCGACACTGCTCCGTGTCCACCTCGTTTTACCGTCATCGGCTCTCAAGACCTCAATGTTAAGGGTTCCGCCTGCCTGCATCGTTATTATAATTTTTTGGCGCAGGAGCTATAAGGGTTACACTGGCACACGCTACAAAAGCACCATCGCCGCTACGCGCAGAGCTCTGGACTGGCGTGCAGTGTTCTCTTAGCGCTGCGTGTTCCTATGGCACTTTCAACGGTGACCCTATCATTTAACTGATGAATAGTTTGTAGCAAAGTTAAATGCATGCTCCTATCGTAGTTCGGCTCGTGTCCGGCTAGTATGTTTTAAGATACGGCAGTCTGAAAGGCCGTTTTCAACTATATTGGAGGACTCCAAAATAATATTTACAGCATGCGTGGTAACTTTAAAGTACCAGTCGCTCCTCATCTGGGGGATTGATGTCTTTTCGTAGGTAAACATATTGGGGACACGTTTAATAGTTATGTCAAAAAACCAGGATTTCAAACACAGTTCGAGCAGCAGGCTTAAGAGGCGTCCAAACCACTTCACTCCACTTCCTCTGATTGCACTTCGTGTCGAGGGAAGAGCTCAGCGGAGCGCGGAATATCGGTGGCAATGTGCGAACAGCTGCCGGGCAGACCCGAGCGCTGCACAAAGGCAGGCAGTTATCTGGGTGGATGACTGAGATTCCCCGGGCCGGGTCGGCGACAAACAACCCGCAAAGGGCGGCGCTCGGGGGGCGCCACGCAAACAACACGAGTTATCGCCGCCAGAGACGGCGCCAACAAAGCCCTACCTGTGCTCCTTCAGACAGGGGCAACTCCAGACCTCTGCATGACTGCCTGTCTGTCAATCACGCGCTCAGACAACATGTCGCTCTCTGCTTAACCACATTTGTTCGACACCATTTTTATACCGGGGCAAACACAGCACCTTCGGCCTTGTAACAGCTAACCAATCTGCAATAGTCGACTCCTGGTCATCTCAGCAGATAATAGGCTTACATCATTTTATTAAGGCCCCCACCTACCTGCAACTTTTTTTCCCCCGCGTTTGAGGCAGAGAAGCGCGGGATCGATACGGACAACACTGCCACACGCAAGTACCCCATCGCCGTTAAGCGGAAGGCGTGCAGTGTTGTAGTCGCACTGCGTGTACCTAAACCTATGGGACTTTCTGCGGTGACCCTATTATTTTATTGATGGAAAGTCTGCACGAAGGTTCAATGCAGGGCGCTTGCGTAGTTTTGTATGTATCTGACGTGCGCATTATAAGATAAAGCGCTTTGAGAAAGCCGTTTTCAGCCTTTTGGAGTGAAATGAAATGGTGTTTCTAATGTGCACGTTTTTTAAGGAACTCAACAGTCCTCGTCTGAAGTGTAAGTTATTTTCGTAGATCAGCACATTGGATGCACGGTTAATAGTTCCGTTGAAAAACGTGTATTTCAAACACACTGCAACGCAGCTCAAGCCCCATGTAGGCGGGAGCCTTAAGGACTAGTAAACTATCCTCATTCACCACCAGGTGAAGCAGCTGCTGTGCCTTAAACCTTAACAGGTGGCGCAGTTATGTTATAGACTTGTAACGCAAATATTTATTTATAGGGCCATTTATAATACAGGCTAATCGAAAAATAATGGTACAATTTCATAACGTAATAGCGATGAAACTATTTAACGAAGTTAGCTGATCCTTGCACAAAATTGTAGCGGACGGACGAAAGTTTTGAGGAGGGGGGAGGGTTAGACAGTTTCAGACCGACCTTGAGATTGTGGCAGAGGCGAGCGCGCCATCTGGCATCTGCGCCGACCCCTCAAGTGAGATGGCAATCTTGCAGCAGAAAGCAGAGTGTGTTCTGTGGTTCGCGGAGTTCAAGTCTGTAGTGACTGTGCAACGTTATTTAGACGGCAGTATCGGGGACAACGTGTACCAGAGCGGAGGGCTGTTTGTCATTGGGTTAAAAGTTTCCGCGAAGCCGGTACCGTACAGAAAAAAAAACAATCACCAGTACGGCCAAGAACGTCCGAAGAAAAGGTAGGACAGCGTAGGCTATCTTGTGTACGCAGCCGTAAAAGGTCAGTTGCCCGCCGCAGTTTGGAGCTTTGCATTCCGAAGACAACCGTACAAAATATTCTCCACAAACGTGTGGTTTGCATCCCTACAAGATTAAATTGAGGCATGAAATTAAGCCGGGAGATCGGCACAGACGTTTTGCAAGCGCTGCTTTCATGTTCAACGAAATGGACACGGAAGAAGCCCCCATCTCACCCATCTAGACTTTTTCTTTTAGGAATATGTCAAGAACATTGTCTACGCTGTGAAAATTCGACATTTGGAGCATTAGCGTCAGAAAATCACTGCTGCTATTGAGACAATTACGCCGATAATGCTCCCGAATACGTGGATGGAGGTTGAATATCGTCTCGACATATGCAGAGCTACACATGGAATGCACATATAAACATTTAAAGGTCAGCAGAACATTGATTCTTCCTGTACATTTTGGTGCAACAACCAACCAAATCGGTCAAATAGTTTAAAAGCGGCGAGATTTTTTGAAATTGTGCCATTCTTTTTTCGATTATCCTGTACTTGGCGAAACTGTTATGCAACAGCACTTTGCTGTATATCTATGTACTTGAGCGCCACAGACACACTACTTCAGGATCGGTGGGTAGTTCGACATCATACTCGCGGCACTATTCTGAAAGTCGTTATCCGCCACTGGTCACAATCTAAAAACTGGAAGGAAAAAAAGAGGGGGTAAGAAATGTATCCAACAGGCCAAAATAATCCCC
>NQII01002502.1:240879-284435 GCA_002778355.1 Clitarchus hookeri | reverse complement strand
TTAGTGCTCATAAAAGATGTTGACGGTAAAGTGAGCACTTCTGAGGCCCTAGTTACTTTTTATTATCAGCAATTTTTTATCATTAAACCACCTTTTTAAATAATTATTGCCATGTAAACAATAAGCACAGTGTGTATATTTCACCGCACTCGGATGTTAACGTCTAAGGCTAAAATAAAATATTTTTATTAACTATTATTCCAAATGAGAGAGCTTTTAGAAGTGCCCACTTTACCGTGAATAGCCTATACAAAAATCTGGAACGAAACGCAGAAATATGGGTCGATGACCAAGTTCTAGTACAACTTAATACACCACAAGAACATGTTTGTGACGCCATTCCACTTAATTTATTTTCTAGAATGTCTTGATGAAACTGTTTAAGAACCGATCGAAATATGATAAGTTAAATTCGCAAGGAAGTTTAGTTATTTTACAGTCATATTAAAATACACGCAAAATCACCTCTAATTTTTTTATAAATTTGATAAACAATAACATTAACCCAAAAGACGTACTACAAATGCTTTGCTTTCATATCAGTCTGGTTTTTACCGTACAATAAACTTCTAGTTTCCTAATGTGTTACTTATACTGTATGTTAATCTAATGTAGGTAATAAATATACGTGACATAGGGGAGCGACTCTGATTATTTACGTTTATTATATTTTATTACATCAGCTACGGATGTCATAATGTTTTCTTGGATATCTTGAAAACTATTGAATACAAAAGGACTATTAAACATCGTCGCAAAAAAAATTCAGAACAAACAATGACAAGCGAGATCGATGAAATAAAATGTATAGGTTTTAACTAAAGTAATTCGCTATAAAGTAACAACAAAATAGTGGTTGGTAGTTAAAACTGTTTAGCAGATATATATATACAGGCTTTTCCTAGTGTACCTTATACACAAATACTAATAACATCCGAATAAAACGGCATTATTGTCTATCTTCATATTTAGAACCTACAATAAATATTTTTCCTCCAATTGATGACGGGGCCGCGGCGGTCTAGCGGTTAGACAACTCGCCTCCCATCTTGGCGAACCGGGTTCGATTCCCGGCGGGGTCACTCCTGGATTTCGGTCGGCGGGTTTTCTCGGGGATCGTCCATCTCTCCCACCCTTCCATTCCGGCGCTGCTCCATACTCGCCTGGCTCCAACCTCATCGGCTCTCAAGACCTCGATGTTAAGAGCCGCCCAAATATCTCCACTCCAACTCAACTCCACTCGCTGACCGCACTTCGCAAAGTAATTACAAAACTTCGCAAAAGAGTTAGGCTTCTGTTCCTCTTGCTTCATTGTATGTTTTATGATTTGTGTGTTCTCGATATTCTCGTTTCAAGGAACAAATTTACTTCATATACTATTCTAAATGCTATTTTTACTGTCTGGCAGTGTACGCCATTATTTTAGTCTACTAATTGGAACACGTCTTTAGAAAAATCTCAGAAATACCAATAATAAAAATCAAGTAGTTGGTTACGACCAGGAAGAATTTCTCCATAATATGTGAAGTCGAGCCTTAACTGATAATATCACACGATAATAACTAATTGTTTGTTAAAAGTTAGCCATTGTTTTTGCGCGTATGAATGTAATATAGTGCATGATAGTATTTTGTGAAATGTGTAGTTATATAGATAACTTTGTGGTATTGCTGACCATTTCCAGGCCGGCGATAACATACGGTATCATTTTATTTACTATAGTGAACTTCTGAGAAATATGCCCGCAGCTGCCAAATAGCATCATGAAGAGATTTCTACTTTAGGTTTTGAATTTACGTTTGCTACTAATATGTTTCTAATGGATCGCGACACAGAGGAGCTGGCAAAGTTGAAGTAAAACATTCGTGACTTTACAATTTCGAATAATTAAAACTGAACGTCACACTTAAATTTTACTGGAAACCAATAATAAGAGTATAGGTAGGAAGCATTATGTATTTGTTTTATTTTACGTGAGGCGATTTTCATTTCGTGTACTCAGTCAAGCTTTTCGTAATATTATTTTCCTGCACACTAATGTTTTGTGCATGTATATATATATGTGTGTGAGTGTGAGAGGGAGAGAGCGGATTCTTGAAAAAAATATAGCAAGTGGGAAGTGTTTTTCTTTACTTGTTTAGAAGATTGCAAAAACGGTTTTCAACTGTCTCCATTTTAATTTTGAAGTTAGCCTTGTGTACTATGACATATACAAATGTAGAATAAGCCAGAATGAAGAGTATACAGTACAAACTGATTTAACCCCGAGCCGGTCGTCGGTGACGTGCAAATGTTTCTTCATGTCTGGTGACGCGGTTGCCCCAATGGCCCCTACCCTACGACTTCACCAACAAACCTGACACTGCAGATGAAAGCATCTTATACGCAACTGAAAGTTCGGTGGCGCCATGAGAGAGTTCCTTGAAGAGCATGCATGTGGCAGTAACATGAAGTTTCGTTACAGTCATTCTGAACCCACGTCTCTGGCTAAGAGTGAACCGACTTGTATATTGAATAGACTTTCGCAATGTCTTTATTGCAGGGGGCAGACTTTCTGTGTACATACCAATTTAATATTTTTATTGCGTCTACACCGAATAATAATGATAAAACATAAAAATTAATTATTCGGGATGTATGACGTACGTACACTCAAAAGTAAAGCTGTGAAAAAGATCACACATATAATAAAATACCTCCCAACACTGATATTTTTCGTTTACACGTTTACGTAAGCTACGCTTGCCTATACAAAAATAAAGGAACGAATGCTCCCACATAAAACAGGTTGTAAACGATAAAGTGAAGTAAATAACCACAACAGCGTTTAATTCTCCTGAACCTTATACACAGTCAAATCACAATATTATGACCACCTGCTAGAAGTGCCGTCTGCCGCGCGCAGTGTTATGGTACGGGGAATGTTCTCGTGGTATTCTCTNGTTATGGTACGGGGAATGTTCTCGTGGTATTCTCTAGGTCCCATCATCCGTGTGGGAGACACTCTTGATCGATTTGGTTATGAATTCATCCTCGGCGATTACGTCCACCCGTACATGATGATTGTCTTTCCTCGGGAGGAGGGGATCTTCCAGTACGATAATACACTTGCCACTAAGGTTGTAAGTGTCCACGCGTGGCTGGAAGAGCACGATCAAGATTTCAAAGTTCTTTCCTGGACCCCAAACAGTCCCGATTTCAATCCAATTGAACATTTGTGGGACCACCTCGATCGTCGTGCTCGCCGTCTGTCTCCTCCGCCACGCACCCTTCAACAGTTGTGGGACGCACTGCAGACAGCATGGCTCCAGATACCCGTGGAGACCTATCAGCACCTCACTGAGCCAGCTCGTCTAGCTGCTGTCCGTGCTGCGAAGGGCGGTTACACTGGATACAGCAGCTGGTCATAATAATGTGATTCGACTGTGTACATAAAGTTAAGAAAACACGGTTTTCAATTTATTTTTGCGGTATGATATACTACTTTTAAAATAAAAATGTGTTCCTTAAATCCTAAGAACATAAGTAGGGGTACTCACAATACACTTTCACCAATAGGCTGAAGATATCTTCGTGTCCAAACATCATAGCGATATGCAGAGGTGTGTAGCCCTGAAATCACACAAGTAAGATTTACATTACTGCTTACAAATTCCCGTGATAAATACATGCATGTAAATATGTTACTGAATTACGAGTAGTAACCAAATTACAGTTCACAAACTTAAACACATTAACACAGTATAAAAATAAACTTCGCAGTTGGGTAGATAGTGTCAACATTGTACATAAGCATTGGTACGACAAAATTCCAGCGCAGATAAGTCAGAGTATTTTTCAGAAATATCATAATGACAGTACCATTAAAACAAGAAATATAATATAACTGTATATATAATATATTAATCTTCCGAAAGAAGAACTTTTAACAGCAACATTTGCTTAAATTTAGTTTAGTAAAAAAAGTTTTTGAAAAAAAAATTTTAAATTATAGTAAAATAGCATAAGTATGTGTTATTATTCTGGAAGCAGACTGTTACAAAACTACCAAAACTTGTGATTATTATATACCCACATAATTTATATCATATCTAAGGCGCAAAGGTCGCTGATGGTCATGGCCGCGCAGACTGAGATTGATCCCAACATTACAAAAGATAAACAAAACGGATATGCGTGCCATACGGTAATTCAACAGAAATAGTGCATTTTCTCAAACAAAAACATCGAAAACACTTTTGAGTGTTGGTTGCTTTCTTCGGGGTTAACAAATCTTACACCCCAACTAAATACTTTGCATCAAAGAAGAGATTTAGGAACTATGTTACAGTTCCATATTTTGTGACGTCAGTAAGAAATTATTTAATTAAATTTAAAAAAAAATTATAATTTTCGAAAAAAAAAAATATTTTAAACCTACACAGTTTTTGTTAAGTAATAAGAAGAATGGTGGAGAGTTAAAACCATATACAAACCACGTCACCTACAAACATGTTTGTTCTTACAAAGAAGATTCAACACGGAAGAGGACAGCCGACTCACCTGCACATAAGTTCGAAGAATTCAACAAAACAGTAGCTTTCGATGTGTGTGTATGTATATCTCTTCTCTCTATCTATCTATATATCTCTCCCCTCCCTCTTTCTCCTCCCCGCCACATTTTTTNTGTGTATGTATATCTCTTCTCTCTATCTATCTATATATCTCTCCCCTCCCTCTTTCTCCTCCCCGCCACATTTTTTTATCTCCTATGGCTCTCAAAATGTTTCTCTAACACTGGAAAAAATCATACACACGCATAAACATTTTTATNAGCTGCTGTCCGTGCTGCGAAGGGCGGTTACTCTGGATACTAGCAGGTGGTCATAATAATGTGATTCGACTGTGTACATAAAGTTAAGAAAACACGGTTTTCAATTAATTTTTGCGGTATGATATACTACTTTTAAAATAAAAATGTGTTCCTTAATTCCTAAGAACATAAGTAGGGGTACTCACAATACACTTTCACCAATAGGCTGAAGATATCTTCGTGTCCAAACATCATAGCGATATGCAGAGGTGTGTAGCCCTGAAATCACACAAGTAAGATTTACATTACTGCTTACAAATTCCCGTGATAAATACATGCATGTAAATATGTTACTGAATTACGAGTAGTAACCAAATTACAGTTCACAAACTTAAACACATTAACACAGTATAAAAATAAACTTCGCAGTTGGGTAGATAGTGTCAACATTGTACATAAGCATTGGTACGACAAAATTCCAGCGCAGATAAGTCAGAGTATTTTTCAGAAATATCATAATGACAGTACCATTAAAACAAGAAATATAATATAACTGTATATATAATATATTAATCTTCCGAAAGAAGAACTTTTAACAGCAACATTTGCTTAAATTTAGTTTAGTAAAAAAAGTTTTTGAAAAAAAAATTTTAAATTATAGTAAAATAGCATAAGTATGTGTTATTATTCTGGAAGCAGACTGTTACAAAACTACCAAAACTTGTGATTATTATATACCCACATAATTTATATCATATCTAAGGCGCAAAGGTCGCTGATGGTCATGGCCGCGCAGACTGAGATTGATCCCAACATTACAAAAGATAAACAAAACAAACATGCGTGCCATACGGTAATTCAACAGAAATACTGCATTTTCTCAAACAAAAACATCGAAAACACTTTTGAGTGTTGGTTGCTTTCTTCGGGGTTAACAAATCTTACACCCCAACTAAATACTTTGCATCAAAGAAGAGATTTAGGAACTATGTTACAGTTCCATATTTTGTGACGTCAGTAAGAAATTATTTAATTAAATTTAAAAAAAAATTATAATTTTCGAAAAAAAAAAATATTTTAAACCTACACAGTTTTTGTTAAGTAATAAGAAGAATGGTGGAGAGTTAAAACCATATACAAACCACGTCACCTACAAACATGTTTGTTCTTACAAAGAAGATTCAACACGAAAGATTCAACACGGAAGAGGACAGCCGACTCACCTGCACATAAGTTCGAAGAATTCAACAAAACAGTAGCTTTCGATGTGTGTGTATGTATATCTCTTCTCTCTATCTATCTATATATCTCTCCCCTCCCTCTTTCTCCTCCCCGCCACATTTTTTATCTCCTATGGCTCTCAAAATGTTTCTCTAACACTGGAAAAAATCATACACACGCATAAACATTTTTATGGACTACACAATATTTTTCATTCAATTTAAATATATTATACTCATTTTCTTTAACAAAAATGTCGTGCATTAATATTAAGCAAGTTATCGCCAAATTTGCAAAAGTATAAAGTATGGAAAGTTATAACATGAAGAATCTGCATAATTATAAAATTTCTCCTTCGTCCGCGAACGGAACTCTTATTTCACAGTTATCACTCGGGGGCTTCGTTGACATACGCATGTTTTACACAAATAACCCGACAAAATTTTACATTAAAATTTCTCTTGCATTACTCTATAATTAGATGTCCCACGTTGACAACACAAAGATATTCCAGAGAAAATTTTACACTATAAAAAGGTAACATTATTTGCTACGATAAACAGACGTATTTAGTGAAAAACACACTGTAGCACTTGGACAATAAATTATTCCGCACAACACTTCAAGGTACTGGACACAAACCGGGCGGCATGAATACAATCCCACGAAGGGGTAAATAGTTTGAAAATAGCCAGCCAGTTTATGAAATACCATCTCTCCTTAGTAATATGTAATAATTGTCTCTATGTTTGGCGGTGCCGCTGCGCGGGTTCGACTACGGGTTTGTGTGAGCTCCATTTCCCACACACAACAAACAGATTAAATTTACCAAAAGCCTATACTTCTTGCTTTTATGCGGTGTACCATTTCGTTCCAGGTAGGGTCGATCTTCATCAATCCCGGACAATCATTTAAGTTAGTGTCCCCTCGCCTTTGCGTGAACCCAGCTACACGCTATATTTATTTTATTCAGGTGGAAAAAAAAAATGTCTACCTCTTCGGCGAAACGTCCACTAACTCTTTCATGAGCCTAAATATATGCCATGTTTTCCATTTTAATTTTGTGTAATTAACTTTTAATACACTTGGGACAGCGGTGGCTGAGCGGTTATCCTGCTCGCCTGCCATCAAGGCGAACAGGGTTCAATTCCCGGCCGTGTCACTCCCTGATTTTTGCAAGTGGGAATCGTGCCGGGTTTTCTCGGGGATCTCCCGTTTCGCCCGCCCTTTTATTCCGGCGCTGCTCCATATTCACCTCACGTCACCCTCTTTGGTTCTGAAGACCCCCATGTTAAGAGCCACCCAAACCTATTGGTAGCCAAAGGAAATAACTGTAAGCGATCAATAATACACCATTATGATCTGCACTGTATTGTACAGCGTGTGGGCAGTCGAGTCTTCTGTGCCTTACAGGTAACACAGGAGTAAAATANTCACCCTCTTTGGTTCTGAAGACCCCCATGTTAAGAGCCACCCAAACCTATTGGTAGCCAAAGGAAATAACTGTAAGCGATCAATAATACACCATTATGATCTGCACTGTATTGTACAGCGTGTGGGCAGTCGAGTCTTCTGTGCCTTACAGGTAACACAGGAGTAAAATACAGAGCAACATGCGGTGTGTAGAGAGCCCAGCACTAGTTTTTTTATATACATCAAAATGGGAAAGACATTACAGAGGTAAAGGAATACAGGTCGTCAATATCGACGTGCTCGAAATAAAATTTAAGGGGGATCAGTACCCACCATCTTGGATTTACTGAATTTTCGCTACAACCTGCATCATAGATTTTGTATTTTATTTTCGTGATCGTCAAGGCATAGGCCATTGTTTTGCACATGTTCAAAAACATGTATTGCTTGACTATTGTTGCGAGTATCATTTCTGTGAACGCCGGCAAAAAAAAAAAATTACTTATTTCTTGTCGGCAGCCACTAGTCAATAATTAACAAAGGCAGTGAAATTGTAATAACTTGATAAAGCGCGAAAAGCTATTATTTATGCTATAACATGCCAAAAATGTCGTTAAACATTCTTAAATGGAACATACAGCAAATCCAAAATGGCGAGTACTTCATCGAGAAGCCACGCATCCACAACAAATTAAATGTTATTGCTAAAACAAAGTGAAAAAAAACTCGCTCATAAAGATCAGTATACAACTTCAACACGTTTTTCACATTAGAAAATTTATTTTAATGAAGACGGTCTGAAATTGTTTATACATCACGCAATCATCTTCGTATGAAAGCGTACGAAGCTATAAACCCAATAGGAATTATATGTGCGTTACATGTTTGTTCACAACAGCTAACTCAGGATCGTTCTTTAGTACTTCCATTTATTTATGTTAAGTGTATTGGCGAATGTCGATAATTGTTCAAACAATCAATTGCCTCCATTTCATGAATCATTCAAACAACACACACGCGAAATTATATGCTAATTATCTTATGAAGATCATAAAAACTGATGGGTAGCTTGCGACAGACAACTTCAAGACTNCGCGAAATTATATGCTAATTATCTTATGAAGATCATAAAAACTGATGGGTAGCTTGCGACAGACAACTTCAAGACTTTGATCATTTGAAAGACGCTGTTTCCTAATGAGTGCGCTGCTTATCTCTGCGCACTGTTAACTTACGGAGAGATGCTGATTCGCACTTCATGTTGAAGTGCAAACNTGAGTGCGCTGCTTATCTCTGCGCACTGTTAACTTACGGAGAGATGCTGATTCGCACTTCATGTTGAAGTGCAAACACATCCACCGCAAATGATCATCTGGGCGATCGCATTTTCTCACAGCAAATCAGCGGTATTTTTTACAAAACNCAAACACATCCACCGCAAATGATCATCTGGGCGATCGCATTTTCTCACAGCAAATCAGCGGTATTTTTTACAAAACTTATTTGCACTTGAACTTCACGCGTCGAATAGAAAATTACTTTTTTCATCAGTAAGAAGGCGCGCGTGTGTAACTACGCAAACTTCGTGCGTAATTATCTCGGTCGCGTTGCTGACAGACCTCCCAGACATTTCTGTGGCCAGCGCGCAGTCCCGTTCTGATACATAGGTCAAAGGTAAAAATGCAGAAGGTTCAAAATACTGCATGGCATACGTTGAACTGAAACGACGACTTGAAGCCACGTTCAAAACCCAAAAACACGTACCACGATTTGTTGGTCTGCGCATCGCAAGCCAGTCATGGTGTCATTCGAATTCATCACCCCTGCATTTTTGATACCCCCCCCCCTCCTTTTTTTTCTCACCTAAAACCCAAAACAAAAAAACTGCTAATGTAACAAGACTCCAACAGCCACCAGCCACAACACATACGTCGAAAATGTCGGGACCTACTGCGAACTCATTAAGGGAAACCTTCGACAGCCATATTGGTTNGCCACAACACATACGTCGAAAATGTCGGGACCTACTGCGAACTCATTAAGGGAAACCTTCGACAGCCATATTGGTTCTTGGTTTTTCGAGTGTGTTAACATTTTAAAAAAGAGAATTCCGTAAGTACCTCCATACCCAATTAGCTATTGACATTACACTGCAGTACAGACGTAACGACTGAACTACGAATTCGTACTGTAATGTGTGACCATGAACTCACTTCATATGCAAGGCGATCAATGCCAGTAGCGGTCACAGAGCTTCAAGATATTGCTGTCTTGTATTTTTTTTTTCCCCTGTGGTTAATGTTTTTGCTTGAGAATAAAATTCCCTTAGCCGTAGTTTTTTGTCAGTGAACTACGTTACTTCCATTGTGGTTCTAGGCAGTCTGAAATAATTGAATTAATATATCTTCAATTTATACTAGTTGAGCTTCTGATACCTGCAAANGCCACAACACATACGTCGAAAATGTCGGGACCTACTGCGAACTCATTAAGGGAAACCTTCGACAGCCATATTGGTTGTTGGTTTTTCTAGCGTGTTAACATTTTAAAAAAGAGAATTCCGTAAGTACCACTATACCCAATTAGCTATTGACCTTACACTGCAGTTCAGACGTAACGACTGAACTACGAATTCGTACTGTAATGTGAGACCATGAACTCACTTCATATGCAAGGCGATCAATGCCAGTAGCGGTCACAGAGCTTCAAGATATTGCTGTCTTGTATTTTTTTTTTTCCCCTGTGGTTAATGTTTTTGCTTGAGAATAACATTCCCTTAGCCCCTAGTTTTTTGTCAGTCAACTATGTTACTTCCATTATGGTTCTAGGCAGTCTGAAATAATTGAATTAATATATCTTCAATTTATACTAGTTGAGCTTCTGATACCTGGAAACGTGAGGTTAAGCATTAATTCAACTTAACTGTGAGTTTGAGCATTTTAATTTCTGGATTCCGCACCTCTCGTTATATGTTAGTGTCCGTTAGTACTTTATAACCAGAGGTCCTGGGATGTATTAAATATGAATACTGAGCTAGTGATGGCAAATACCTAACCGAAGAATGTTATTTTCACTGAAAAATAAAATAAAATAGATATATGAAGATATTCGGATTTCGTTACATCTATTGCATAAATCAGAAGTTTCACAGTACCCACGAATAGAAAGGAAAGAAAGATTGAGAACTATAATAGTATTTCAGTATTTACGTCATAATATTGGTTTTGCAAAATTTTGGCAGAATTAATGTTGTGAGCAGTAATTATGAGTTCGCAGTTCCCTTGTCTTGTTTGTATTGCAGTGTAAGACAATAGCAGGGGGTGATTATGTCCTATACCGTGCAGTGAAAATAAGTGAAGCCAGTTTTTATTGTGAGATTAGACGGTTGTTTTCTGGGGTAAAGGTCACGTGATCATTAGAAGCCCAAAACTTTGTGCCAGCTGTTCCTACACGTGTGTTTCAAAGTGTATTAGAATCGACATGAATTAACGTACAACCCTTTTTTACCTTAACGATAATATACCAAAGCGTGTGTGTGTTTGTCTCAGTTAACTAAGTATAAATTTCTCCTATAAAGATGTAAAGTTATGAATTGCATACATTTAACATGTAAGTTTCTCTACGGCGTTTTGGTTTATTTGCTTTCAATTTCCTGTATATTTGCCTTGAAAATATGCCATGAAATAATTTTCTGAATACTATAGCAGTTTTTAAAAGTTATGATAAAACTTAAACCGTACCAAAATCGAATATAAGAACAGTTTATATTATTAATAGTTGTCTGCTACCTGTAGAAACGTCGCTGTTTATATTCTGAAACTACTAGAGTGCAACGACACGGGCATAGATTTAGCTGAAGAAACCCAGTATGACATAATTTTGTTCTGTCAAACTGTTCTATTGTCATTTATGTCATTGCAGTGACAGTATATCTCGGCAAGACGTGTAACCAAGAGAATAGTATTGGTTAGTTTTGCTTACATAACCCACCATATCAGCAATTTTTTTTTTTTTCATTTTTGCTTCACTGCATTCATTCTTGCCCCGTTTTCATTGGTGAAATTAGCATAATGTTGCACCAGCAATAATAAAATTCAGATATAAAGCAATTTTGAAATTCAGTCTCTGTAATATTTTTTATAACCAAAGCTAAAAAATGTGTAAGCCTATGTCTAATTTTACTCAGAAACATCTTTACACATCATAAAACTTAATCTCACAAAATATGTCATACAATTGTAATTGAAAAGAAGTAAAACCAATGAATTTGATAATCTTATAAGAACAGGGCCATGCCTGCGGCATTGTAATGTTTAATACATTTAATAAGCTTGAAAAAATTAAATCATATGTACAATTACAACACAATAGGCCACCTACTTGGAGTTAATTTCTGTGAGACACAGAAGCATGGGAATGGTAAGGGTGACACTGCCCCATCGCTGCCACACACGGGACACTCAACAAGCAAGCAGTGTTTTGGTCGTGCTACACGTAACTATGGAACCTTAGCAGTGGCCCTGTCATTTTATCGGTGGATAGTCTTCAGGGCCATACGGTAGTTTTGTAGGTGTCTGATTAGTATATTTCAATATATGGCCGACTGAAAAGCAGTTTGAGCTATATTGGAGGTTTTCGCAATGTTATTTGCCTAAATCTATAATGTTCTAAAATTACCCACCCACCCTCATTTGAAATTTCTGTTATTTTAAGATGAAACACAATTTTTGTAGATATATAAAATACAGTTATCCAAAAATGTCTCCCCTCCCCCACCAACATTTTTCTTCTGGAAAGTTGCTAAAATACTTGATTGTCCAGTGCAGACAATGTAGTAAAAATTTTAAACCTCAGTGTTTTAGTTATGTACCACAGATAACTTAACTCGGTCCAATATTGCAGATACAGTAAACAAAGCTGCACCCTACAATAAAGGGTATTTAAATATAAAACTGTATCAGAAAAGAGAAATAATGTAAAGAGAGGGTATAACTAAATCCGGATTTGAAATTATCTACCAGAAACCATTTACTATATTGACATGACATATGTATACAGAAGATGAAGTCGTATAGGAAACAAAACTCTCGAGTTATTGTCAGTATTAGAAATTAAAATAAAGAGGCCAGCAAATAATTATTTACTCGTGACTCAACAACAAGTGAACTTTGACTTCCAAAAATTCTGCTAGGCTGCTGGTCGCTGTTGTTAAACTCATTACTGATAACCAACCTGCATTACAAAACCCTGTAACATTTCCCATTGTCACATGAAAATCAACTCCAATGCTATATTTGTGTAAATTCGAACACTTTCCAGAAATATATCCTTTCTTACGCCGAAAATTATTTGTCAACATTGAAAAGTGCGACGTCGCCAACATACCAGCAGGTAAGGTAGGTATATTTCACGAAGACTATAAATTATTAAAACTGGACGTATACTATATTCTTCTACACTACAACGGTAGCACGTTTGTTATACTATATCTAAAACACGTGCTTATTGTCGCCCATAACCGAATACTGGTCGTACGTGGTCTCACGATCGGTAGTTTTATGAGAAAATCATTTAATTACACAACTAATAAAAGCCGATAGTAAACTAGCGAAACTTCACGCGTGAATTGTAATATATATTTATTTATTTCTCATCCCCTTTGTTCAACACTAAATGCTACGAAAGTAACCTTTCTCGCAACGTCATACTAACGTTAACACAATGTTGTGGGCTACAGTGATGGCGGCTAGTGTGTCCATAGTAAAACCGCCTATCTCCAGGTGGCTTCACCTACATCCTGCGTTTACTCCTACCTCCATGGGCCATAGCTATATACCATTCACGGTTACTTCACTCTTTCTGAATCAAACTTTTTAAAAATCAGCCTTGGTACAATGTGTTTGGTTTTCTCCTAAATATGTCATGTATTACAAACGTTTTATACTTTTTTAACAAAAAAATATTATATTTTTTTAATTGGCATTTTACTTTTATCTGATCTAGAAATTATAGTATTTAATTCATAATTATTATCAATGAAAACAAGGAGAAAATAAGTGTGTTTGCCTCGACAGAAATAGTTCTAATGCAAACTACTATTACACTGAGTGCGCACGAATGCGGTGCGGTGTCCCTTTGGTGTGATTTTCTAGACTTTTACAAGCTTTGTTTGCATGCGGCCGAACAATTATCCTGAAAGTTGAACTTTAGCAGGGCTTCCGGAAAGTTGGAAGTAACCGTGAATAGACTATAGTTTGGTAAAGAGTACTTTCCGAAATGTATTAAAGAAAATAAACAAGAATTCGCTGTAGCGCTCCAAGGTTCCCATAAGCCCGAAGAGTGTCCGGCAAGAGAAGGCCTCGGCGGCAGGTTATCTCGGGGTGCTGCCGGGCGGCTCGGCAGCTGTGATGTCGCCGATATTGGCGTGTTATCGCGGCGAGATGACGGGCTGTCAGGTGGAACCAGGTGGGCGCATCACTCTCGCCTGTTTGCCGACGTCAATCAAGCGGGCGATAGTAGGCTTCTCCTCGGCGCCGATTGCCACCGCTGTGTGTTTGCCCAGCCACCCGCGCCGACCGGAGGCCACAGCGTCGCGACCGAGTCCGCCCGCCGCCGACCTCTAACCTCTGATCGTGTCACGGACCAGCGGCACAGTTACCTAGATACTGGCTCTTCACGATTAATTAATCACTTTTGAAAGCACTGCTTATAATCTACTTACCCTTCAATTTTGTATCATTCCGCTACATGTAGTTATTAACATTGCAATGGGACATCTCACTTTATTCACGCGTCATACAAGTGAAAACCAAGGAATTTAAAAAAAAAATACATGTGTTGATAGAATGCAAATCCATGTTCTTTCTTTTACTAAACAAAAAACCCTACACTTCTATTTTTATTAATTCGCTGCCAACTTAACTGGGAACCTGCATGGCAGCGTGTACTTTATAATACACTAGCTGTGCCCGCGGCTCCGCTCTCGTGGACTACAGAATTATTGTTTAGGTTTTTTTTAAAATAAAGTTGAATTTTACTTAGTGTTAATCTTCTATTATATATGTATAATTATATATATATATATACACATATTATAAAACTCAACGTCTCTTTGTCTGCCTGTTAGTGCGCTTATCACTCGAGAACCACTTATCCGATTTACGTGTTTTTTTAAAATTCATAGCTATGTTCTCTGGCCAGGTTTTAGTATACATTTTGTTACGTAAAGTAACATAAGGAATAAGCAGTAACGATAATAGTGAATGAAGTCGGAAAAAAGTTTGCCGCCAGCACGCTCTCATGCAATACGCTGTCTAAACCGTTAAAGATGAAACAATATCATCTAGCAAAGAATTGTGTAGAATAAAAAGACCTAAAAAAACCTCTACGGTAGCTTATATCTATCTATAACATAGAAATACTAATAAGCGTTGCGGTGGTGTGCAATTCTAATCTATTATATGAAGTTTCCTTGATGCAGTCATTGTTAGCGGTTGAATCTACTATGTTATCTGGTATTGGTAGGCACATTCTTTTTATACTTTTTTCTGGCAATGTGTGCACTTGCTTTTCAATTTCAATTAGTGCAAAGTGAAAAACTTCGTCATTGAATGTTGCTTGTGAATTAAATGGTAAAAACACTTATTATTTCCAGAGGTTTCTCCACCACCACCCATGCCAATTTTTATTGGTTATTTAATCGATAAATTACTTGCCTTCGCTAATTAGTCAGCAGGCCTCCACGTCCCTTACCAATACTCATTCCATCGCATGCAAGCATCTTGGTTTTTTTCGTTTGTCATTAGTTCTCATTTCCAACACCTAGGTAGCGCTATTTTCGCGATTTACACAACAGACGAACTGGTGATTTAGTCACCAGGTGGCAGCCATTTTTGTTTATGTTTTTTTTAAGTATAGGTTGTGCCATCGACTTCTTTAGCTGTGACACCTACATTACTAACAGCATCTACTGGCACCAGTGCCGCACGATCATCTTCAAATGGTACAGTACCAACGACTTATTCAACTGTGACGCCTACGAAATCTTCAATGGAACCATCGAACTTTTCGGCTGAGGTACCTAGAACACCATTGCTGGCGTTACCTGCTTCTTTGGCTCCTGCACCTACATCTCCAACAGGTCCGTTCGAGTCTTTGCCTGAACCACTACGTCGTCATCAGTGTCACTTTTGAAATAAGACATTTGCTTTCGGCTACGGTGTACGACGCTTTGAAAGCTTTCATTGTGCCAAGAATCCCTGTCACATGTCATATTTGTGACAGGTGCGGTAAACAGTTCAGCCGTACCGACCCTCTACTTAGACATACAAAGACCTGTAAAGGTGAAGCGCGTTTCTCATCAGTACCTCGGTACCAGGTTTGCTGCAAGAAGGTCTCTTGTGACTTCGGTTCATGTCCTCAAAAGTGTAGCTACTTGCATAACCTGCCCTCCACAGTGTGTCAGTGTAATAAATAACACGACATTTTTGGACAAGGACAACACAAGTGCGAATAGCGAGATGCATAAAAGACTGTAACCTCCAACAAAGGTGCATATATATCGAAGGATATTGTAATATATTTTCGATGGCATGTACGACTGTAATAAATTAATTCAATAAAAAAATGCCTGTGAATAAAATTGTGTTTTATTTTATGTTTACCTAATTTGCCAGAATAAAATTAAAATTTAAAATGCACAGAAATAAAATTAATTTAATAAAAAAGTATTGTATAACGTATCATTGTACTATATGTATAATTATATAAATCGATAAAAAATTATTTTTAATGTTTAACAACTTTTAATTTTTTAAATAATTGAGATTTCTTCAATTATGGAGGTAGTCAAAGTCCCACATCATGCATGTAGGTGTACTGCTAATTGGAAAAATAATGTTTTAAATACAATGAAAATTACAGATTTTCCTATGCCTATATAAAAAAAAAAATATGTGTCGACAACTCGCCTGGCGGCTGAATCGGCAACTCGCCTGGTGTTGAAATCGAGAAAGTAACTCCTCCCATGTGGTGAAAATAGAATCCAATATGGAGGGCACCAACAGCACCACCTGTGCTTTAAAAATATAAACAAATATGGCTGCCAACTGGCCGCTAAATCACCAGCTCGTCTAGAGTGTAAATCGTGAAAATAGCGCTACCTAGGTGTTGAAAATGAGAACTAATGACAAACGAAAATAACCAAGATGCTTGCATGCGATGGAATGAGTATTGGTGAGGGAGGTGGAGGCCTGCTGACTAATTAGCGAAGGCAAGAAATTGATAGATTAAATAACCAATACAAAAAATTGGTAAGGGTGGTGGTAATGTAAGTTTGGTGGAAATGTAAGTTTTTTTAAATAATTTTTTAAAATAATAATTTTTAAATAATTTTTTAAAATAATAATTTTTAAAATAAATTTTGTAAACATAATTTTTGGATGTTTAAGAACTTTTGGTATCTTATAGTTTTTTTTTTCTTCAAAGTCATCCAAGGTCAATGTTGAAGGTCAAGGTCGAGGACACCTGCATCCAATATTGCTGACGAGATAGACACTGGTCGACCTGGCGAGGGCCGGTCATTTCAGGAGATTAGTAGATTCATCTGTCATCGAACCCCTGACCTCCTACATGTACATTTTTAAATAATTGTTTAAAATGATTTAAATTTTTTTAAACAATTTTTTTTAATAAATTTTCTTAATATTTAATATTTTTTCTGAAATGGTTTTTGTTTTCAAAGTCATCATTCATGGTNATTTTTTTAATAAATTTTCTTAATATTTAATATTTTTTCTGAAATGGTTTTTGTTTTCAAAGTCATCATTCATGGTCACGAGTACAGCGTCAAGGTCACCCAGATTCGATATGGTGGTTGGGTGACGTCACTACTTGGCGGCCGGCCGGCACCGGTGCCAGTTTTGTGCCATTTAAAATACATTATGCCCGACTCGGCTATATCATTTCTACTTATGTCGTCGTGCATGCGTACATGTCGTCACTTTGGAACTCGATGAGCATATGGCGACGAACTTGACTCGCATGCCGCCACATCTGTCGGACGAGAATTCAAAGAGACCAGGATCGTGGCTGTCTTCATATGATCCTCCAAAACATTTCCGTGGAAAAAACTGTATTTTTTAATCGTGCAGTTTACACGCTTGTCTAACTCACCCTCGGATTGTCACGGGAGTAGATTATAATCTGCACTTGGGTTTTTCCACCATCACTCCGTGTGTATGCTGATGGTATGCTCTGCTCTTATAGGCCTTCTCTTGCTACCTCACATCATCTGGGACATAGGTTGTCCAGCATTAATCAATTAATGTTAAGACATTCATCGGAAACCTCAGAAATTATCAAACTAAATTACCAACTTGTGAAGTGGGGACGATGGATGCTCAGACAAGAATCTGTTTTATACTCGAGAGAACGTCGTGATTATTGGCCACCGCGGTATGAGGCAGACTTGGCAGGATGATTCAGCAACGTATCATTGCCTCCTGCAGCATGAAGCAGCGACAAAACCTACGCTACCGGACACAGAAACTTTAGACCTTCGATCTACAACCAGGCGTCTTGAGTACTTATACAAATAATCGCACACTTTTCAAGCAACGTTAATTCTATAAAAATTAGTGCTTAACTTAATTTCGTCACGATATGGGAACGTCAGTGGTTGCCTACTACGTTCTCTGAAGAGGGTAAAAATGGCAAAAGTGTATATAAAAAAAAACAAAAAAGTATTAAATATGACAAACGTCTTTGTTCATGAGAAATGTGTTTCTTTAGTATAACGCGTGAACCACCAGGCGCTTCCTACACTAGACTCGACTTAAATTCCGGCTTTCAATTTCTATAAACGAAACTAAAACTTCGTTATGAATATTTTTTTATCGAAATGTCTAAATATTTTTCTTTGGCTTTAATTTTAAGAATATATATATTATGACCTCTCAACGTAAACCAAAAAGCATAATAAGAAAAAAAATTCTTTTAATGCTTCTCTGATGACAAATAAAAATATTAAAACAGGAAATAATACACAAGTTTTTCGAAGATGAAACAAAATTCTTCTCTTTATTCATTGTGCGTGTTGGGCTGATTATTGCATGTAACGGTTCCCACGTTTTCCTTTGCTCACCGAAGTTCTTTTTCCACTTCTTGCTTAAAATTTTCCACTCTGACCGGCAGTCAATTTAGATCCATTCTTTGTGTATGTTAATTTTAGCTTCTTCTGTTTTCACCTATTTTCTTCTACACTGCAGGTATATAGTTATATCACATCAACACTCTTAATACATACTTTTAGTTTTTCCTCGCTGACTCGTGCTGGAAATAGACTACTTTGATAGTTTTGTACACAAAAATTTACATGAAATGTATTTGTTTCTATATTAACTTTTAACTTGAACAATCCGTACACAATTTTGGACGTGGGTAGGGTTGTACCCCCCGCCCAAAACATAAACTGCATCACGCGTTCGCAAGAAGACCTCATTACTCTGTTAAATAATTTCGCCACGCACAAATACTTCATGATTATGTGTATTCAAACCGCTTTGCAAAGTTTAAAGCCTAACCTGTTCGCAGGTATCTGTCATTTTACAGTGCACCGAAGCGACCATTAAATCAGTGACATTGAGACATCATATCAATTAGTAAGCTGTTGACTGATTTCAAGTGGAGCCATTTTCATTAGTTGCCACTGATTTCGTTCCATTTTCACTATTTCAAGTTTAGAGCACAGGTAATCACGTAGTCAGTGACTGATATGACAAAATGCTGAAGTTCTTTTAATTAGTAACGCAATGTTTGCCGTATCATCATTCTACTTATCTCTTTATTATAGCTCGCTTAGCAAAAACAAAAAACTGCACCGTAATATTGGAACATGTACATATAACGGATATATGTGAACTGACAACTGATATAGAATTTTAGATCATAGTAACCACACATTTTCCGTAAATTTATATATATATATATATATATATATATATGATGCTGTGGTAACCGTTCTCTGTAGTCAGCCATAGTCAGTACCTGAAGGGAAAACAGATAGTTATTTCACGATACAATTTCCTGTTTTATTTATTAAAAAATACGGACACGTATTCGTGGATTTGGCGATTCTATGTTCATCTTCCTTGTTCTCCATCACTACAACCTGAATAAGTAAGTTATAACTTTCTTTGTGTTTCCCTGGTAGGTTTATTTATTAGAAATCGTATACACAACTAAGAAAGACAGGCGACATATATTCAGCTGACAAAATACCACTCGCCACCTTCCGACACGAAATGAGGAAGTTTAGTGTTCGACTTGCTGAAACGCGGGATCGCTGCACACAGAGGCACGATACACGCGACGAGAACACGCTGTTAACCGCTGCGAGGTCGGGACGACGAAACGAATACCAGTGTTTACGGCTTCTGACTGATTAATACCCCACGTCGCGTCCTCAAGAGCTATTTCAAGTCGCCTTCTGAAGGCACACGTGCAGACATCGCTCAAGCACGACAAACACACATCTCGTCAACGGAAACACTGGCAGTTCCATGATACTATATTTACAAGGTAAATTATGATCCACGTAATTGTTTTTTATTGTTCGAATGTTCATTAACGCTGCTTTAACAAAAAAAAAAAAAAAAAAAAAAGTATCTAGTTAAGGCATTTAGTGTGGTGTAAATCGCCCACAAGAGCCTTCGTTCCGTACTTGAAGCAAAGTCGGTACTAAAAAGAACACAGCGATGCTAAAGGATGTAAGCTGCGTGGTAGGTTGGGATCAGTTTAGTGGAGAGATTTGGGCGGCTCTTAACGAGGTCTTGAGAGCCGATGTGGGTAAAGTGAGGTGATAATAGAGCAGCGCTGGAATGCAAGGGCGGGGGAAACCCGACGACCAGCGGCATTGTCCGGCACCATTACCACTTGTGAAAATCCGGGAGTGACCGGGCCGGGAATTGNAAAACCCGACGACCAGCGGCATTGTCCGGCACCATTACCACTTGTGAAAATCCGGGAGTGACCGGGCCGGGAATTGAACCCGGGTTCGCCTTGGTAGGAGGCGAGCAGTCTAACCGATCAGTTATCGCGGCCCCTAGGTCATTCGCTGCTGGCTACCTTGCGAAATGCAAGGTGGTGAGTGGCTCGAGCCAGGAGGCACACAAAGAAGATCCTCACGGCACGCGCTACACAGGTATATGGCAGGCTATTCATGACCGAACAGCATGCAGTGTCTCCCTCTTCCGGTAAATATTCTACACGATGTAGGCAAAGAGTAAGAAGTGTTTATCTGCCATATACAGGCTGTGCAGCGGACTTCCACGTGCTAATGGTTGCCGTCCATCTCTGAGAAAGATTTTGCACTACCTTGGAGAGACGACTGATTGGGTAAATCAGCCAGACATTATACACACACAAGTATGTGATTCTTGTGACTACTGACAAAATTATCTGGCAATCACTGCATTGTCTGAAGCAAGGAACTGCTTAACAAGAAACAAAGCTCATATCGACAGGATTGTACGAAAGCATGGACGGACATACTCTAGAGATATGAATGAATACAGCATGAATACGTGAATGCACAACTAATAAGTATTTTGGTTTGGCTGAGCAAAATATAAAATGAAAACATTAATTTAAAACACACTCGCCGCAGACAGCAGGAATACAGCATTACATGTGCACAAAAACATAATCCGCCAACCATCTGCTTATCGCTAGTGAGTTACACTTGTCAGAACATAAGCTCCTTTCTTCCTTNCAAAAACATAATCCGCCAACCATCTGCTTATCGCTAGTGAGTTACACTTGTCAGAACATAAGCTCCTTTCTTCCTTGAATCCTTCCTTCCTCCCTCCCCATCAAAGTTCAGGTTTTATCTAGGCCTTAGACTAGAGGGACGTCTTTCGGTGTCATTTTCGTAGCCTCTCTTCAAATAATAACTCCGAGAAATACAACAAAGTCAATTGTGATGTGCGACTCCTTTAACGGCAGTTGATCTTATTGTACCGAAAACGTTTCTCTTTCTTCTTTGCCACTGTGCGGAAATTTTATTTCGCTGAGAACCACCGAACCGTTCCGTAATTACGCCATTCTGAAGCGTCATGTTCAAATGTAAAAAGTAGTACAACAATTAAAATTTAATTTCTCCACAAAATGTTAAAAAAATGACACCTACTGTTCTTCTGCTTTGCAAGTCCTAAAACAACTCATTTTCGGTGAGGAGGGTGGTGGATAAAAACAAAACACCCTTGCATAAGGTTTGTTCACATGCAGTCAAATGGATACGCTAATGAAAATTAAGCAAGGTACATTACAAGCACTACCAAACTGCATACATAACTATGTTTTAAAGATAGGTGGTGTTTCTCACAAAATAAGAAGAAAAATACTCATATGGGAAAGTTTAAGTTTTTGTTGGAATTTTACTTTCCCTGTCATCGAACAATAACGAGTATATTGCCACGTAGTGTAGGCCAGTTACGTGTAGTTAAAGTATAAACATGGAAATGCTTTCAAGAGGAAATACTGTAAGCATGCAAATTTATACAGACTTTTATCTTACCTGGTTGTACAAAAAGACAATGTTTACAACTGACGCAGTGTTTTAAGGAATATCTTTAACGATAGCAATATGGTTACCTTGAATAGTAACTCAGTGAACGGGACCCGTCCATCGACTCCAATTCGATCAGCCGTAGACTCAAGTCTCAAGATTACACATATGAGAAATAAGAGTGGACTCTGCCGAAAGGCCGGTAGGTTTTCTCAGAGCACACCCACTTCGGTTCCCTCTATCATAGTGTATCAATTAATGTGACCGCCTGCCCAAAAAATCAAACAGTGTCCATGTCTTCGGTAAATATGTATTCATCGCGCGTGTGTGTATGTGTGTACGCGCTCACGTGTGCATATAAAGAGAGATACAGAAAATAAAAATTGTCCAATATTATCGGTGGTGTCAGCAAAGTTACATTAGGGTGACCGTATAATATTTTCTCGCAAACAAATCGAGTCGGTGTAACAATGCAATGTTTTTTAAATTGTGTGGAGATTGTGGTAAACAGTTATCTTCAAAATCCGACACTCACTCACGGGTAATGCATTTAATGCGATGACAGAATGACAACCTATATTTGTTATTCATGAAGGGATGTTACCAACATACATTCAGAGCTCAATTATCACATATTATTGATACACTGTACGCATTCGTTATCCTGCGTGTCTAATGGCTCATGTTATTTGAAATATATACTTTTGCAATTGTCCCGTTTTTAAGATGTGTAACTGCCTCAGGCATCAATTTAGATCTTAAGTCTTCCATATACTTTCTACCTAATGTTTTACAATAAGTCACTTGCCATAAATGGTAACACATTTACGGGAAATAAACTTAAAAAAAATTACATGAATTATTTTCTACATTTCGAACACACACTATATNTGGTAACACATTTACGGGAAATAAACTTAAAAAAAATTACATGAATTATTTTCTACATTTCGAACACACACTATATACTGCAACTGATTCGTAGAGTACTTTCGTTGAAGAGCTTATGAACTGTGACATACGGTGCTAACTCGGGTACATATACAGTGCATCATCCAAAATGAATATTCTCGTTTTCTTTTAATGGTAACTTTTACGACTTAATTTTTCTCACATCCAAAACAGAAATACTGTTGCTCGCGGACCCCCGCGCCAGAGACGGAGCGCGTGCAGCCGTCCCGCAGCGATGGGGGCGGTGAGTCACTACTACCTGGCCGACCTTACGTCGCCTGGTGGGCGGGACGATTGGCAGCTACCCGAGCTATCGAATGAACATTGTGGTAATCTCCTTCCCGGGCGCAGCGCAGCCCGACACGCAAAGAAGTTTCTGAGCTAGGGCCGAAGACATTATAAATACCCCCTGCAACCGGAGAGTAGTCAGTTTTGTGGTGGCCATTTGGCTGAAGTCCGGTGATAGAGCGAAGTCTGGTGCAGCGAGGGACATCAGCGGAGAGAACGGGCGACGGTGATGGGTGCGAGACGATGGCAGAAAAGTGTATAGAACGACGGAAGGGCGTGGTACCCGACGAGTAGAGGGCTACTGGGAGCGCTCGGACCACTCTAGAACATTCCGAACTGGTGGAACCTGCACTGAATTGAGGTGGAACTGTATTAATGCGTGATGCGGACTTTATTGTAAATATTGGAACTGTCAAATATGGACATATCATTTATAAAATAATTCAATAGGTGTTGATACACATTAAATTAATTATTAATGATGTTNTGTCAAATATGGACATATCATTTATAAAATAATTCAATAGGTGTTGATACACATTAAATTAATTATTAATGATGTTAGTTATTTGATTTTCGTTAATTTATGTGAGGTAATGGACGATTATGTAAATATTAGTAATACATAACTAATTATAGTAATTTATTGAGAAAAATTAAGTCGATAATATTTTCTCCGTGGTGTTTGTCAAGAAAATGGCAAATTATTACTAACTATAATATTTAATCAAAATCTCCATCCCTTAAAGAACCTAGCTAAGCCCACTGACTTTGAAATATCGTAACAATACAAATAACTTGTTACAACGAATGCCAAAAAGTAATTTGTTATAATAACTCAAAATCAAGAGGTGAATAATTGTTTGAAAATAAAATTGAGAAGTTAATTTAAGTAAAATTTTGTATGCACCGCAAAGCAAAGTAAAAAGCTAATGTGCTGTACCTGTAAGTTCAATTTCTAATTTGTTCTTAAAAACAAATTTTAACTAGCAGAATACCGAACAATCCGATATTAAAATCGATCAACTTCCGTGGCTAATTGTTTGCCAGACTACGGAACAAAGAGTCCCAAATTCGAATCCCAGGTGCTGGTTGGTTTGGCAGAATGCGGTACAATGAGTCCTAAATTCTAATACCCACCAGATACTGGTTGGTTTGACTGAATATGGTACAATGAGTTCTAAATCCGAATACCTGATACTGGTTGGTTTGACAGAATATGGTACAAGGAGTTCTAAATTCCAATACCTGATATTGGTTGATTTTACAGAATACGGTACAATGAGTTCTAAATCCGAATACCTGATACTGGTTGGTTTGACAGAATACGGTACAAAGAGTCCTAAATACGAACCCCGGGTTCCGGCTGGTTTGAAAAACTAGTACAAAGAGTCCAGGATTCTAATCTCGGGTAAGGCATCGTGGCCATTAGTATTAGATAAATTATAGTAACCATAGTAGCTTCAACTGGGGAATTTTCTCAAATACCGTGAGAATAGCTGTAATCGAAGCTACGTGACACGTTCAATAATTCCTAATCCAAAAGGTTAAAAATCAAAAACCCTCTGCTTGATTATAATTTTTGAGACAATGGGGCCAAATGTGCATTTTAAACGCCTGTGAAAGCATTTCATGCCTGGAGAAAAAAAAAATACAGGATGTATCAGTACAGCTGTTAAAAACTTTCAGGAGAGATAGAGTACACCTAGACGATCGGAAATCACATAGCAATGCATGTTCGGAAACGCTTCCCTGGCGCGGTAGTGACGACTCAAACACAAGACAGGAAGGATACGAGCAGAGTGAGAAAACATGTTTATTTTCTTAGTACAGCAAAAATCAAAGAAGGTGTTCGAAATGACGACCCCGGGCCGAGATGCAGGCCTCACATCTCCGGCGCATTGAAGATCTGACGTTGGCGAAAATACCGGGCGTGTCCCGGACTTCCCCGGCAGCTGCCACGATGCGTGCAACAAGTTCCTCAACACTGTTAACGGGAGTTTCGTACACCNGCAGTTTCCTACACCAGTGCCTTGACGTAACCCCAGAAGAAGAAATCAAGGTTCGTGTTCGTGTCCTTCCTTTCTTGTGTTTTGTGTCGTCACTACCGCGCCAAGAAAACGTTTCCGACCATGCATTGCTACGTGATTTCCGATCGTCTAGGTGTACTCTATCTCTCCTGAAAGTTTGTAACCGCTGTACTGATACAACCTGTATACACACATACGGATATATACGGGTGAAATTAAAAAGAAAAAGGGATCTGTTTCCTCAAATAAACTGTAAAAACTTTCTCAGCGAACTTCCTAAACTGCAATGGGAAAGTTTAACCCATACACAGTGAGTAAAATTTACCATTATAGGCTGCAAATATATACCTGCAACGATACCAATTTGGAAACTTCGCTAAAAATGTGACTCTTTTTTAAACAAACTTAGGAAAACTTCCATGGATGTATGGAAAAAAACTTTATCGTTCGTGATTTCCCCATATGCCTATACGTTCGTGATTTCCCCATATGCATATGCATAATGTGGTAAATTTGCGAGTTGTTCTTACGAGTGTATGCTACTGAACTAGGCTTAGGACTATCTCTGAAAATACGATGGAGAAATACAGGATATATGTATTACTTCTCACGCAAATAAAATTAAATGACGTTCATACAACGGACTACACAAGCACTGTATGACACAGTCATTTATTCATTCTTTATATTTTTAATTCATGTTTTTTATAGATTTTACAATGATATTTCTTCCGTGTCATTTAAATATGTAAGTGTGATTGAAGGTGTTGCTACATTTTTTTTTGTATTCAATATTTTTACGTATTGATTAATGTACATGGTAAGGAAGAAATTAACCGGTAAGTTGTTCACTTTTTTTTTAAATTTTAAGTATAGCTTTAAGTTAAAAATATGTTTTTAAAAATATGTGGTTAAGTGCACCAGAATGCGATGATGTCTTAACTTCGCCAGAAAAAAATAAATACGATGATATTATTTATTCCAAGTCGTCGTACGGCATCTGGTTGGCACGAATACTGGTAGCTTCGCAAGTCGCACGTTCCCTGTGCACATTAGTAACTGTCCCGTGCGACTGTAAGTCATAATCCGCGCCAAGCAACCTGAGACGAGAAGCGCGAAGCCCGCTACAATCCCGGGACACGTCACCCGCTCCGCAGCAATCAGTCACGAGCTTACTTGGTGACGTGCGATAAAAAGAAAACACGAGCGTGAAGCACAAGACATACCACGCACGCCACGTGAAGGGTTAAGCTGGGTTCACAACTGAAACCATGACCGTAGCCATAGAACACGCGTCGCGTGCACAAGAATCGACCGCAATTATTTCCAACCTAATGATTCACAACCGCGNGTAACCACGACCGTAGCCATAGAACACGCGTCGCGTGCACAAGAATCGACCGCAATTATTTCTAACCTAATGATTCACAACCGCGCATGAAAGGTCCTGACATTGTGCGTGAAGGAAATAGTCAGGGCTAATTCCCCAGAAATTGAGAAAAATGACCATGCTAGATAAAAATTATATAAGTTGATGGAATTGACGATTTTGTCTATAAAGTATATCGTACATAAGTGCCTTATCTCAACTGACTAGGTGGTCCCCTACTTTTCTTAGTTTCAATCAAAAAGGTGTGATAATGAAAAAAATCAATAATGAGGGAATGATTGTTTAAGTGAGAGAAAAACTTTCTTTTATAGCTATAATATCTATATTAGAGTCTACATGGTTGAATCAAAAAGTAAATCATAAATTTATTTCAAAATATAGGTTTATTTATAAATAAAAAACTTATGTTTTTTTACATTTTAATAGGTACTTTTTTAATTACTGAGATCTCTAGTACTTCTTTAGACTAATTATTAATATTTTAACTCACAACGAGATTCATCTTACCTAAATTCATTAAGATTAAAAAACTAATTTGATTAGTAAAGAAAAACTAACTTACAACACAAACAGTAAATCTTCTTGAGATAAATAAAAATAATATTGACACTTGTTGAACTAGAAATTAAAACTTTTTGTTTATATTTTTAATTTTAATGACTCGAAATTGAATTAACTTTGGCGCTTTAATCTTCACTAAGATTGACTTCCAAGAATATAGGTCTTCATCTTTTATTACTAACCATCGCCATGCTTTTGTTCCTTTTTTCATACACCTTACCATTCCTCCATCTTCAAAAACTGAAATTACTTCGTCAAAGTAAATTTTAGTATCCCATTTACTTTCCGAAGACCACCTCTTTCGTAAGTGTAATGTTTAAAAAAGTTCACGACAAAGACAGTAATTGATTCTTTTTTAAGAGATTTGGCTTTAATATGTCATTGTTTTTCTTCTTCTCTTTGTGTTTTTTTCCTAGAGTATAATAACTTTCCTCTAGTTCCTTAGTAAGAACTTCTGATAAAAGGAGTTTTTTTTTGCGCTATCGGCGGAACCTTAATATTTTTCAAAAGCTATGATACTTTAGCTTGAGGGGAAGATGGATCAATTTTTTTTAGCTTCTCTGGAACACCTCTTCCGATATTTTACACTCATCATTTTTGTCTCACTTAACTTTTTTTTTATTTGGAAATTTTAGCGTACATTATTGCTCTATGGTTTCTTAATTGCCGTCTTCTACGAGCAGTCATCGTCTCCTTATTATTAATATTATTAATCTTAACTTGATAAATTACTGACGCTGGACTAGGAGGTGGTGTTTCGTCTAATGATCTTTTTTAAATTTGGCGTGCTCGTGACTTTTTATCCCTTTAAGTTTTACTGTTCACTCTCCACTGCCTTATCTTCTGTCTTCTGTCTCTCGAACTCATAACAGACACAGGTTTTACTTGTCCCTTTTCTTTCTTCTTAAAATACTTAAACCTTTCATTCTCACGCAGTTTTTTTATGGCTTCAGGGTTTGCTTTCATTCTTTCTCTGCGTGCTCTGTCATATTCTTTTTTTATTATTATTATTTTAGCTTCTGTTTCGTTGAGCTTCATTTTTGTAACATGAATCCCACAGCAAAAAAAAAAGTATGTCATACTAAACCAAAAATACAATAACTTCAATGAATATATTATATTTAAGCTAGTATAAGAATTATACATAATTCCCTCATAAATGATCATTCCCTCATTTAAAATTTAAATGAGGTAATGGCGGTGACGGAATGATGAAATCAAACATAAAAAACAAACAGTTGTCATAAATAACCTCACATTGCTTTGTAATTAAAGGCAAATTTTTTACCTCCTAAAACATGTAAGACAACAAAAATATTATAAGAAAATAAAATAACTACCTTTGTTAAATATATGGTGAAGGAATGATGGATCAAAATGTAACACTTAAATAATTAAAAGAAAATTATTTCGCGTATACAAATCTCTTTGCGTAGTGCAACAATCATTAAACTGTTATGTTGAAAGTATTGCCAACTAATAAAAATCCATGAGCGCGGAAACGTATGGTGGAATTTAAAAGTACAATTCAACTTTTAATAAAATGTGAGGGAATGATTTTGTTTTTGTGAGACACGGTTGAAAAGGGAGTTTTAAAATGATTTTTTCTCTGTAATTAATAAAAACTATATTTACCTTAAGTTATAGTATTTTAAAAGTAATTTATGAAATTTAAATAAACATTTTCATAAAACGAGTTGAATAAATTATTTAATATCATTGTAATATTGCGTATGGGACGTGATGAATGATTTTTAGGGTGTTGCGTTGACTGTTATTTTTTATCTTCAAACAGGAACGATAAAATTATGTATGGTACAAGTAGCTATAGTGGTATAGTTTCCATAAAAAATATTAAGTTAATAACGTACTGTTAATTACGTATGAAACTGAATGGGCACGATTTTTGTAATTNGTTTCCATAAAAAATATTAAGTTAATAACGTACTGTTAATTACGTATGAAACTGAATGGGCACGATTTTTGTAATTACTACTCTCATATTAAATTTCTTATGCAGACGCATGGNTACTACTCTCATATTAAATTTCTTATGCAGACGCATGGGATAGCAGCCAATCAAAGCAGAGTAGAAAATTTTCGACGAGGTTGTTTATTTAGATATAAAAATGGAGGGACACAGTTATACTGCAGAAACGAAGAAATGTCGAAATATATAAATTTAGAGGAAATAAAAGGTGACAGTGGACTTGTGTCCACTGTATCAGTAACTTGTGAAAGTTATACACATCTTTGCGATCGCAAAAACAAACATTTTGAAGACAAGCAAACATTCCAATTCATTTAAATCACTGTCCATTTTGAACACAATAGCACTATTAATCTGTTACTTTACTCAAATTATGTCAAGACAGCAAAAACACAAAAACATTTACTAACACTAAAAACTAACGTCAATCTCGTCCCAATATTCCATTGGCGAAAAATAATACCTAAGTAGTATTTGCCATTCGGCGCGCCCAGGCACAGCTCACTGAGCTTGGAAATTATTTTCATTAGCAGCCAATCAAAATANCACAGCTCACCCTCTGAATACAACGTGTGCAATTATCTAGTGTTATGTCCTATGCGCTGTACCTACGTATTTTGATTGTGAACCCACCATAATGAACTGCGCACGTACGGTATGCCGCTTCGGGAATCACGTCATCAGCTAGATATTTTTTTGTTTAGCCTCGAGACGAAGTCGCTGGCTCTGAAATACTCGACGATATATGTCAGATATTTTTCCCATGCATCTCCTAATGATGACTAAAGTTGACACCCCACAGCTCTATCCACAAAAATTCAACAAAAGTATATAATTTGCCCTTGAGAGGGCGAGAGACATGAATCAACTCCTGATACGTCAGTTCGAGCCCGCAAGATTTTGTAAACCAACATTGAAAAAATAAGAAGGGGAAATGCTAGATAATAGTTTCTGCCATATTTGTGATTAAATATTTTGCCAAACACGTGCATTTATTTTGCAGAATGTCTCGCACCGCAGTGACATGTAAACAATTTTTGGCCGAAGAAATGACTCGATAGAAATACATCACTCTTGTACAAATGTTTGCTCGCAAAGTTAATTTGCCCTTTCTTCGTTTTTTTTTATATTGGCTTTTACAAAACTGTAAAATGTAATTAACCTATAAAGCGTTCATGTCCCACACACACATAACACCCTTGTTCGGATTGATACACGCTTATATAATAAAAAAATTAATACAACTGATTTTGTTATTTGTAATGTCCCTACTTTTATTTTAAAGCTCACTAAGCCAAATATTTTCCTAAATATATTACAACATATTCTTAAATTTAGGGTAACAAAAAAAAATTCTTCCGTCCGTACACCATTACAGAGCATTACACAACCATGAAAAACCTTGAAACATTAACATACCACCCACCGCAAAGTATTACACTAGCACCTATTGTTTTTCAGTGCCCCTTAACAATCCATAAACAAACAAGAAGTTACTGATATAACTACATGGCCTACTTCTGTCTACACGCATATTTGTAACTATGTTTTATTAGGTTCTCAAAGGCTTTGATAGTAGAATGTGTGTGCCAACAAAGGATGTGGCAACATTTGATGGCAATTGGTGGAATATTTTCTCAGATACATTAAAGGCCTGTAACAATGATTCTAGTGGATATACCTTTCAAAATGGCGGCTGTTAGGAGCTATTACTTAAGAGTGCATAGATCCACTCTAGTTGTTCTCCACAGTACTATTTTATGCAAAAAGTGGGACACGGTTGCGAACTTACTAAGAAGATACAATATTTAAATTTAATTTTTGGCATGACATTTTTCAACATAGCAGACTCAAAAAGTCATTAATTAAGTTGATTATTTTCAGTTAAATAGAACTTTTACTTATATTCTATCTATAAATTATAATATTTAACTTATAATTAACATGAATAAAAACTGGTAGAAAATATGTGTGTTGGTAACGCCTAGTACGAAATAGTTCTTATGCAAAATGTTATTACACTGAGTGCTCACAAATGCGGTGCGCTGTCCCTTTGGTGTAATTTTCCATATCGGTTAAGATTTGTTAGCATGTGGCGGAGTAATATCATAGAAGTAGAACTTTAGCNTTTTGGTGTAATTTTCCATATCGGTTAAGATTTGTTAGCATGTGGCGGAGTAATATCATAGAAGTAGAACTTTAGCAGGGTTTGAGAAAAGTTGGAAGTAACCGTGAAACAGCCTATAACGAACGAGTAAGTACTTAGAAAATGGTTGCACATTATGTTTAAAAAATTGTGCACACGTAGTTCCCTCCTGGAGGGACGCATGCTAGTCAGGAATGGCAGGTAGGACATGTCATTTGTGCCGGCGGCGGCGACGCCCGGCGCAAGCACAATCGTCCCCGCGGACACGAGCCGCTTCCTCTCCCGGGCGCGCGGCGGAGGCGCTCCGCGGAAACACTGATGAGGCGTGAGGTGTCCCCCCAGAGTTCTCCGGCTCCAGGGTCGTTTAAAGAGAGGCTGCGCGTGCGACACGTCGCCCGCGGCTACGTGACGCACCTGTCGCCTCATTGTGTCTGGCGCCACCGGGCCACCCCGCCAATCAACGCTCGCCAATTACCAATTACCGTCACACGCGCCGCGACTGCGAGCATACGGGCGCGTGGCACGGACGGTAGCTCCCTCCGGCTGGCGCTTCGTCGAGGTCTCGCCTCGCCACCCGACTCCACGTGATAAAAAGACTGCTCGCGGCGAAGTAAGCTCTTCAGAAATCAACCTTCTCAACAAAATATACTAATCTTTAACCACGTACATACAGATATCTATTATTCACACTTTTTGAATCAAACCTTCGAAAAATCACCACACGTACGACGTGTTTGGCTGTTTCCTAAATGCGCCGTGTTTCACAAGCGTTTTATACTTGTGTTGACATTAAAGTATATTATTTGTGGTTAACTTGAAACTTCGTTCATCTTTTATTTGTAAATTATCATACTTCATTTACGATCAATTCGAATAAAAACACAGAGAAAATAGGAGGGTTTGTAGTGCCTCGTAGGAAGTAGTNCATACTTCATTTACGATCAATTCGAATAAAAACACAGAGAAAATAGGAGGGTTTGTAGTGCCTCGTAGGAAGTAGTTATCATGCGAAATATTATTACTCCCAGTGCGAACGAATGCGGTGCGTTGTCCCTCTGGTGTAATTTTCTAAACTTGGTTAAGCTTTGTTTGCACGAGGCGGAGGAATATCCTGAAAATATACCTTTGCAGGGCTTCACAAAAGTTCGAAGTAAGAGCGAATGGACTGTAATAAGGAAATCATTCGGACACATGTGCTATTTAATACTGTAATGTTATATATTTAATCATATAATGTAAAACAAAATTAATATTTATTAATGTTCAGGAACAGTTCGTGCTCCTATACACTTGTAGTGACGATAAAAAATATAATCACTTAATAGTTCCTCTATTAATTGTAATCTGAAAATAAATAAATGTTTTGTCAACCAACAAAATCATTCGGACACATCCAAATAAAAACAACTTTCACTGAAACACTTCAAAACTAATAATTAGTTGGACCACCGTTACGTTTGATAATCTGCTTCAAACAGATTAAACCATCTCGTCAAGTTCAGTTTACAAATGTTCAATTGGGTTGATATTTGGCCTTTGTGTGGAGGGTGGAGCACTTCAGGGCAATTGCAGAGCAGATACATCTGAACAATATGGGATGTATGATAGAGGTCGTTGTCTTGGTAGAACGTTAACTTCTCCGCAGTCCCCAGTTTTTTTTTTGCACTTTTTCGTAAATCTTGGCGAAGAAGATTTAGGGAGCCTTCCTTTTCAATACCTCCTCAATATACACCAACTCACCAGAAGCTGACGTACATCCTCATACAGTTACTTGTCCACCTCCGTATATTACAGTTCCCTTCAAATTGTTGCCTGCCAGCTATTGGTTAGATTTTCTGTAGGCTATTTGCCCACCATCTGAACCATGCATGTTCAGTTTGCTATCATCTGCAAAAATAACTTCTTCCCACAAAACGTCGTCTTTATCCTGGTACTCCTTTGTGAACTTCAATCGTTCACGTCTGTTTCTATCGCAAACGTGGGGCTTCTTTCGTGCGACCCTACCATTGTAGCTGGCTCTTTCTGCGTTCTACTAATTGTTTGTAAATGAAGCCTCTTACCAGGAACTGACTTAACTTCGCTAGCCAATTTAGGAGCACTTATCCTAGGATTACTTTTTATTAGTATAGCAAAATTAATTCTTCATCTGTTCGTGAAGACTTTAGGACGGCCAGTATGTTGGTTAAGCTATATTCTGTCATCATTCTCATATATAGGCTCACTGCAATGTTAAGTTTACATATGCCATAAAGATAAAAAATTAGAAGGAAAGTAGAACCTAAGAAGGGTTTTCAAATGTTCTCAGATTATATAAACTTTAGTGGTCAGACTACTTAATATTCCGTCGAAACCAAAAAATTAAAATGAGGTAGATTGATTTTAGTTTTCTACGCATGTCCCCGATGGACCTATTGGGTCATAATTAACCACACAAACTACTAAAATCATGTGTTTCAGAACATTTTTGATCTCACTAGTCAGTGTTCTGTCTTCGCGAAGAAGGAACGATATATACGCAATGCAGAAGAGCCTGTCTGGACGTGCACACATATCAGTAGGCCGTTACTTTTCAGTGCCGCACTGGAGAGGCATATTTGAATAGGCATATGCCAAGTAGCATTTAGCAAGTTTTTGTTCGGGGTGGAGTGGAGTCAGGTCCCTAATTGATGAATACAAGTGCAGAGACGCAATTTAGATCCAAGGAACAAAACAAATTTCAGTAATGTGATGGTGCATTGTACAGAATAATATTTGTGCTATTGGCTAGCAAAAGGAATGAACCAAGCTATGCACTTGCCCGGCTCATAAGTACATAGCTAAGTTTTAAATTCAGCGTAGTGACTGTCATTCGAGTCACCACGTTCAAGCTCCCTTAAATCTTGATAACCTGCCATTGTAGCAGCAGTAACCGATCTAGTAACTTTGCCAGACGCTTGTTATCTTAGATAGGCGCTGCCGACCGCATCGCGTTACTCTGTTTGGTTCCATACTTCTGCTGTTTGCATAAGCATGCCTATACCGGTTTTTTTTGGCTCTCCAGTGTAATATATTCATATTAACACCATTAAAAAAAACCTGTCACATCCAAAACATTTAAATGCCTTACTGTAGCACTACTTGCATGTAATATTCGTTGGCAAACATTTGATTGGTTCTCCAGATATGGATTAAAACCTCAATTTTTTACACGTGACAATCTTTATAAAAGGAGGACAAAAAGGTTATGTATTAGCACATTCAATGATTGTCTTACATACTGCCTATATACAAAGTTAAGTTGTAATCGGTTACATAGTTTCGTACATATAGTATACTAAGCTAACAATATTTATATAGCCGTCATCCTGAAAATAAGTGTCTGACCCATTTAAAACACATACATTATTATGGCCTACAATAGTACAAATACTTCGCCAAATTTGGTAGGAATATGTCACTTGTTTCCCGAGACATGACATAAAAAATATCAAATTCATGTGGAGTTATCTTACAAAATGACGGACAAAGTTGTTATTTTTAGCATATATGATGCTTGTCATAGATACTTTCAGGATACAACATTTGGTAGAAATTGGTAGATATGGTGTGTATAGTAAATAAATATTAATTATTTGTAATGCCGCCATTTCGAAAATAAGTATTTAATCAATTTTAATAGTATATGTTCACATGGCCTAGCATAGTTTTACTTACGTGCTAAATCTGGCGAGAATCAGTTGAGTAGGTAGTTTTCGAGATATAATGTACAAGCTTATTTTTTTTAACTATACGGTATTTTCCAAGATGGCGGATTAACAATAATACCCATCTCTAAATTCAATTCTTACGTGATGCACTGTCCATATATATAATTTGGTTTAAATCGGTTTAATGGTTCCCGAAATATAACATAGCACCCTACATTTTTCAATGGCCACCATTTTGGAAGTAAGGATTCGGAGTGGCTGAAAACCATAAAAACTAGATGTCATTCCTAAGTACTATATTTGTACTGAGTTTGGTGAAATTCGGTTGGCGCGTTCAAAAGTTTTTAGGGGACACATACAGACAGGAAAGTGATCTCATAAGCCTTTCTTTTCTTCGGAAAGTAGGACAAAAAGTAATTAAATGAAGTTCTAACGCGGCACTCTTCATAGTTCTTCAGTAATTGAACATACTCGCCTGTCTGCACTTTTCTGTTTAGAAATAGGAAAGAGAGTTCAAATTGTTTGCAGAACTTCTCCAATCTTCATAGCTGACTTAATTTTTGTTCGAAATCAAATTTGTATCGTGAAGTGTATGATGCCGCTGATTCTGGTCTCGTTACGTTACGGGGTAGTAGTTATTACAACAAGTTGAGCTTCACCGGATTCTAGAAGTAGACGTTTCCGAAGCACAAGAAAAATTGAGAAGATTACGCAACTCAGTGGGCGTTGCTCAGCCTACAGTTAAAAATACGATCCACTGAATTCTTCCAATAATAATTGGGATAGGTATTTTAATAGCATTTTTTATCATAGGAAAGGCTTAATTCGTGATGTGAAAAAAATGGCAAATACTTCCTTCCTTTTATTGAAGCAGGTGAAAGTGTATTTAATTTTCTCCTTGTCATTTGTCTGTAAATTTCGGTATGTGCAGCAAAAGTTCTTTACTAACTACAACCACAAAGTTGACATCTCGTAAAGAATTTTATTTCTGAACACTGTATGTTTCTTTCAAATCGCCCTAATCTAAATGGACTTCATCTAACTGATATTGTAAACATCATCACGCGCAAATATTTGTGACATCCACAAGCATCGTGATTTATTTTTCTTCGGGGCGTAATGGAGGTAATATGTATGCTGCTGCTACTAAAATTCGCAGGTAACACTGCTTATTGACGTTCACGTCTCATCCTGGAGTTTCCACCATTCTTTGCTTTGCAAATGACGCGCTATTTGAGATACATATACAGAAGGAAATTGTGCCACATGGTAACATATCGTATCTCTGGATTAATAAGCAAGCTTGGTACGATGTGATGACAGATATGCAACAAGTGTGAACTTACCTTTAGCTCGTTGGGAATCGATGGGAACAGAATCCGCGATATCAATGACGTCAGGAGGCTCACCACAGGGTATCTCGCCATCATATTAGTGCGTGTGGTGAAATTCAGCTGACCATTTCCGATAACGGCAGGTTGACTTTCTCGAGGTATTCATTTCTCTTACTCTTGATGGTTCACTCAATACAAAGTAATGAGTAGAAGGAAATAGCAAAAAAAAAAAAAAACGAACATCGGGTTAACTGACTCATTTATGGAACGAACAATGCCATAAATATCAAGATGTGGCCATTTATTATTACTATTCACCGAGTTAACGTTGACGGGAATTTTTAGAAATACATTTGCGAACCTGTGCAGTGAAAAGCCAAATCAATAATTTCCAAGTGTTCACTCAACGAAAATTCAATTAACAAGCTTGAACTTTCTCACAAAGCAGTGTAACATAACGAGCATCAGTACGCGAGCCAGTGGAATTTACTAAAAGTCAGTTTAAGTTGGTAAAAGTAAGTCAGTGAGATCTTGTCGGCGAGTCCACTAGAGGAGTTTCCTGCCACNTATCGTATCTCTGGATTAATAAGCAAGCTTGGTACGATGTGATGACAGATATGCAACAAGTGTGAACTTACCTTTAACTCGTTGAGAATCGATGGGAACAGAATCCGCGATATCAATGACGTCAGTGCAGTCAACCTTCACAATAACCAAAAATAGGAGGCTCACCACAGGGTATCTCGCCATCATATTAGTGCGTCTGGTGAAATTCAGCTGACCATTTCCGATAACGGCAGGTGGACTTTCTCGAGGTATTCATTTCTCTTACTCTTGATGGTTCGCTCAATACAAAGTAATGAGTGGAAGGAAATAGCAAAAAAAAAAAAAAACGAACATCGGGTTAACTGACTCATTTATGGAACGAACAATGCCATAAATATTAAGATGTGGCCATTTATTATTACTATTCACCGAGTTAACATTGACGGGAATTTTTAGAAATACATTTGCGAACATGTGCAGTGAAAAGCCAAATCAATAATTTCCATGTGTTCACTCATCGAAAATTCAATTAACAAGCTTGAACTTTCTCACAAAGCAGTGTAACATAACGAGCATCAGCACGCGAGCCAGTGGAATTGACAAAAAGTCAGTTTAAGTTGGTAAAAGTAAGTCAGTGAGATCTTGTCGGCGAGTCCACTAGAGGAGTTTCCTGCCACANAAAAGTCAGTTTAAGTTGGTAAAAGTAAGTCAGTGAGATCTTGTCGGCGAGTCCACTAGAGGAGTTTCCTGCCACAGATTCAAAGAAGTTAATTTCAGCGTTTCAACTTTACAGCGTGTAAAACTAGCAGCTTGTACGACATTGCGTTGAAATCACACTTCACGCAACACCCTTAAAAGCCTGCTCGCACATGCCGGCGCTGGCATTCAGAACATTTCTCGGAGAGAAGGAATTGTTTTCGATCTACCGACTTGAAGAAAAAAAAATAAAATACAGGAGTGGATATTGCGTACGGGGAAGCCGTGTGAATATACACGTGCTACAGCAATATTGCAGCATTCAATATGACTTCTCCAAGCGGTCTCTCTCTCAATTCCTTTCTCGCCCCCTTGACATGTCGCAGCCCGGCACATCCTTTCAGTTCCGACAACTACTTTTAAAATTTTTATTTTCCATTTCACAGTTTAACAGCTGGGGGGGTGGTGGGGTCGGGAACAGGCGGAGGGTGACGGGTCTGATACACCCACCCCTCCAGGCAACGACACACCACATATGAAATGAAAAGAGCGACGGTCGAAAGGCGCGTAAGCCAGCGGGCGACATCTGCAGACAAGCGGCGACACGACACTGCCCGCTTTAAAATGCGAAGGCGAGCCGTGAAATGGCGTCCCTGAGGGGGGCCCGGGGCGCGACGGGAACCCACCCCGCCCCTCTTATAATAAATGCAACGACAAATCGGGAACACAGATGTGATATTCGGGAACCCCTCCTAGCTGCGAGCTGTCAAATATCGGCGCGACGACGGCGTTCCGCTGTATGGCTAGGGTGCGGAGGACTGGAACGTTCAGGAGAGAGAGATATGAAAGACTGTCACGAAGGGGGAGGGGGGGATTTAGAAAAAGAGGGACAATATGCCAGTCCAGTAAATCAATGGGTTTTCAATAAGCAGCAGGTGAAGAAAGTTTACCGCGAGTCGTCTATAACATAGCAGCAGCACGGCAAAGCCTTGGCATCACGTGGNAGCAGCAGGTGAAGAAAGTTTACCGCGAGTCGTCTATAACATAGCAGCAGCACGGCAAAGCCTTGGCATCACGTGGCCTCCTTCGGTGACGCATCAATCTCGCTAGGCGTAACCACCATAGTACTTAAAGGGGTAGCTGTAGGTTTTACTAAAACTCCTGAAAACCCTACAAAATCACTGCAAAGGTACACAAATCAAGATACTTTAATAATAATGACTATAAATAACGTACTCGTAAAAGCGATTAGCATTTTAAAAATATAATCTGAAAAAATGTTTAAATGATTATCCCAGTCCTGTATTCATCTCTGGACATGGAACTGTCCACAGCACACAAGCGAAACAGAAATGAGTGTAGTATCACACAAACCCACGTTTTAAGTGTATATACTAAACCTGTACTGCGTTTGGCAAATAAAACTTAATTGTTACGCTCACCGCAGGCTAATGATGACAAATGTTAATTTTCCGGGGACTTTTAAAAGATGACTAAAAGTAAATCGTTTGCAAAATGCGCGTAAAATCACGGGGAAAGTTGATACCAAATATTTCTAATATCTACCACATTAAGACTAATTAATGATATCGCATTAGTGTAGCTATGGTCTTGCAAGTAAATGAAACCTCTGGATCATGCGTCACAAAAGAAGTATTCGAACTGCCTTAATATTATGGCACATGTAAGAACGAATTAAAAAAGTGTTAAACCTTTGAAAAAAAAAGATACGCAACGTAAACTACAACTCTAATGAAAACCCTCTTTGACAACGTTATGTTAAGTTCCGTGAATCAAGAAAAATTAAATGTGTACATGTGCGTGTATGTATATGTGAATCCAAAATGTTGTTACATCAATTAATTGAGTAATTATCTGCAGATTGTGCACACTTTTTGACTTCATAAGTGCCTAAGAAAAATAGTACTGAGTTTTTATAAACGTGAACTGCCTCTCGAATNAGGGGGAAAAAAAAAAAAAAAGATACGCAACGTAAACTACAACTCTAATGAAAACCCTCTTTGACAACGTTATGTTAAGTTCCGTGAATCAAGAAAAATTAAATGTGTACATGTGCGTGTATGTATATGTGAATCCAAAATGTTGTTACATCAATTAATTGGGTAATTATCTGCAGATTGTGCACACTTTTTGACTTCATAAGTGCCTAAGAAAAATAGTACTGAGTTTTTATAAACGTGAACTGCCTCTCGAATGTAGTGAAACAATTTGCAATTTTTGTAATTTTATTACGGATGTTTTGAATACGAATATCTAGACGAATGGTATTAAAGCAAGAGGAATACGAAGCTATGCCAGATTATCCTCATTAAAATAACTAGGAACTTCATGGATACTTTTACAGCGTTGTTGTCAAAGGGGATTTACTGTGACTTTTACAGCATTGTTGTCAAAGGGGATTTACTGTGACTTTTACAGCGTTGTTGTCAAAACACAGTTAATACATGCAGATCTGTTACATTGTGAATAATAAATGTCATATATGTATAAATTGTTAAAAATCAGTTTGTATCTTCAAACACATATGTATTTTTTAAAGGGGTAAACCAAGGATGTAAACTCAGAAAACAAACCAGTCAACGCCCACTGCCTAAGTATATTAAGCTGTAGATATTACAATCTTCTGCAAAATTCACGTAACACTACAAAAATTAACAAAATATTTCCGCAAAAATGTATTAACTGGTTTGGTTCAACCTAAAATGATGGCGGAGAGACGGAGAAGATAAGCCAATCACAGCACAGTGGGCTCCAGTCCCGCGCAGGGCATTGTATTATGAGTATTTTCATGAGGGGATTTAAGTTAAATCTGTATGTAAGTCGTTTCATCCTTATCTGTATAATTGTCTACGAGAAGCTTTTAACACGCATTAAATTTTTTTAACATTTGTGCCAGGACAACATGCGACTGGAGACCTACAAGACATTAACATGGTTACCAAACACGTGAAAAGGGATTGCCACCCATTTATTTCTGTTGAAAAACTATTATTTCTTCCACGTATTTACAAAACGCTAAAACATACGGGGAAATGAGACACTCATACCTTGAATTTCGTAAGGATTCCCCGCCAGTCAACGAACTCGCAACCGCTCGACCAAAAGCCTCGGAGCAATAATTATTCCATCGACAAATAACACCACAGCAAAACCAACCGAGGCCAAAAAAGCTTGCAGTCGTAAGAACAAGTGAGACAGCTTTGAAGAGACATTCACTCAAATGAAACATGTGCTCGTCTTTGGAGACAGAGAGCGCGAGCACACACACACACAAAAGCAGAGGGGAAAAAAGACGGGTCTGAGATTATGAACACGGACGTGACAAATTCCAGGCTCAGGTTGTGTCGACATGAAGATAGAGGCGCGACTGTGTATGTCACAGTGAGAGAGAGAGAGAGAGAGAGAGAGAGAGAGAGAGAGAGAGAGAGAGAGAGACGTATGTCGGGAAAGAACGTAAGGGTAGTGGTTGTAGGACAGTCCTGATATTTCGTGTGTGTATGTATCTCTCTNGACGTATGTCGGGAAAGAACGTAAGGGTAGTGGTTGTAGGACAGTCCTGATATTTCGTGTGTGTATGTATCTCTCTCTCTCTCTCTCTCTCTCTCTGTGTATCCTCCTTCCCTCCCCTCCCCAATCTCACTCACCCTGCCTCATCCAGAACTCGTTCACACGATCATGAGCTTGCGGCTTGGATTCGCATCACAGCTCCGCGATTCTGAACAATACCAAGTACCGCCTCCTTCAGTTTGAACTGCCCTGTTTCCTCCCCTTGCCTCCTTTTTACTACACGCACAAATGATTAGAGCACCCATATAATCTGGCAACCTGGACGTATGTTGGTTACACTTTTTTAAATACTAAGATTTATAAAAAATGGGAACGCAATTTTTATGCAATAGTGAAATTTCTTTTATAATCCTGTAATTTAATTTAATTTTTTTTAACTTCGTATCAATATATTTCAAAACGTATACTTAAAAATGTCTTACTTTAGGGATGTTTGTTAAAAAATTTTCACCGGCAACATTTAACGAACNTTCAAAACGTATACTTAAAAATGTCTTACTTTAGGGATGTTTGTTAAAAAATTTTCACCGGCAACATTTAACGAACGGCACTATAAGTCCCATTTAAAAACTGAATTTACTCCCCGCGAATCAGTTCCTTGGCCGTGGAAGAATATTTGAAAACGCATGCTCATATCTGTTAACTTTTCCTTGCTTCTGNTTCAAAACGTATACTTAAAAATTTCTTACTTTAGGGATGTTTGTTAAAAAATTTTCACCGGCAACATTTAACGAACAGCACTATAAGTCCCATTTAAAAACTGAATTTACTCCACGCGAATCAGTTCCTTGGCCGTGGAAGAATATTTGAAAACGCATGCTCATATCTGTTAACTTTTCCTTGCTTCTGNACGCGAATCAGTTCCTTGGCCGTGGAAGAATATTTGAAAACGCATGCTCATATCTGTTAACTTTTCCTTGCTTCTGTCAAAAACTAAAACCATCTCCAGGTAGGGATATGCCAGTGCCTAACATGAAGGATAAGAAAGTGGGTAAAAGTGCACATTAGAGACGTCAATTGCATCACCAAAAATGTTCTTGAAAATCCATGCAGTGAACCTACAATAACTGCAGCACATCAACGTTATGACCCTCTACACATCTAATGCTACTTCTGTTCGTAGACAGGCCTGCATTATAAAAATACACCTCTATGTTATCCGCCTGAGGTAGAGTNATATAATGCTACTTCTGTTCGTAGACAGGCCTGCATTATAAAAATACACCTCTATGTTATCCGCCTGAGGTAGAGTTTACATGAATGACAGGGGATGAAAGAAACGTTAAACATCGCCTGCGTAAACTCCTGCAGTTATTCGAGCCTTCAAAAATACACTAGCANCAGGGGATGAAAGAAACGTTAAACATCGCCTGCGTAAACTCCTGCAGTTATTCGAGCCTTCAAAAATACACTAGCAAAACAATAACAATATTTACTTCTGTGTGCGCGCCGAGGCTACTGGGAATCTTAACAGGTGACAAATCTGGACGGAAAACCACCAGAGAAAGATTATCTTGGGGTTGGACACAGGACCACCCAAACACGAGTCAGTTCCACTAACCACATGGGCCAATCCGTTCGGGAAATGTGCTGAACGTCAGAGGGACATAGACGCGACAAAAATGCTAAATAAGTAACGAGGAAACTCGATATAACAGTCATGTTCTGCCAAGAACAATCTAAACTACAATATCGCAAGAAACTTACTTTGGAAAATTTCAACAACCTGGCAATAGCCATGTATCGGACTAACCACCTCAGACATGGGACACTCGTTTCGTATTCCAGGAAACTACCTTGGTTCTTAGTCACTTCCTAGTCAACTGCAGGTATAATTCCATATATTTTAACGTCTAAATTAAACATTGTTTAACATACCTCTTCCTGTGACTTAGGCTTAGACTATGGGAACCTGAAGATACACTACAACCTGCNAGACTATGGGAACCTGAAGATACACTACAACCTGCCAAACATTTTTCCATTCGTTCACATTTATAGGTTAATACAATTTCTGGCCAAACATTTCTGATGGTGGCGTACGTGGTCCACGTGCTTCAATAAACAAAAACAGTAACCAGACAAAAAAATGGAAGCCGAAACCAATTATTTTATTTATTTAATATGAATAAGGGCATGGAAAATTCGCATTATTTTCTGGTAACATACAGAACTCAAAGACATTACACAACCATTTGACTTGTGTCATTGGCCGACAATACGTTCGGCACAGTCAGGAAGGGCTTTACAGCCGGTGATAGGGGCCGCGGTGGGACCGCGGTGGAGTAGTGGTTAGACCGCTCACCTCCCACCAAGACGAACCGGGTTCGAGTCTCGGCGGGTTCACCCCGGTTTTTC
>NQII01002502.1:168318-240787 GCA_002778355.1 Clitarchus hookeri | reverse complement strand
TCGCTTCATCATCATCGGTTCTCAAGACCTCGATGTTAAGAGCCGCCCAAATCTCGTATCTCACTCCAGCCAGTGATAAAAGTTCAGCGGTGGAATGACCAATCCCTGAAACGCTGTCATGCAGGTATGTGCTGTTCACGGTAAACTGGGCACTTCTGAAAACCCTGCCTAAGGTCTCATTGTATGCATTGTGTATTATTACTCCATGTGTAAAATTAACATTGCCATGAACCTGATCGCTTTATTCATACGACGGTCAAGTAAAACTGTGAAATAATTGAAAAAAAAAAAATATATATATATATATATTTAAAATTTTGCTTACTGCTACACTTATAAGTTCTACGAAAAAAAAACAGAAGGCATCATTTCAGCGGTCACAAATATTTTCCAAAATTTTTAATTCAGCGTTAATAAATGGAATTACATTTCCTCATTCGTTTCCACCTTAACTGGGCGCTGGCCATTTGATGTGCCCATTAAAATACAGGATGAGTATAAAAGAAGACCCCAACTTTGAAGGTCTCTATTATATCAAAACCAGACAACCTACAACATTGATTGACCCATCAGATGAACCGTGGAATTGTGAAGTCTGTTTACCATATCTTCATGAATGTTCAATGTGACCACCACGAGCGACCCGAACAACATCTACGCGATAATCAAACTCGTTACACGCTCTTGTCAGCATGTCCGGTGTTACGGTTTGGATGGCATCCGTAATTTTAGTTTTGAGGTCGTCAATGTTAGTCGGCAATGGTGGAGGAAACACTTTATCCTTTATGTACCCTCATAGAAAAAAATCGCACGGGGTAAGATCCGGGCTTCTTGGAGGCCAGTGACGAAGAGCCTGGTCACCAGCTACTCCTCGACCACTCCAGCGTTGCGGCAACGTCTCGTTCAGATATCCGCGAACAGCTAGGTGCAAATGGGGTGGCGCACCATCCTGCTGGAAAATTAAGTCCCCCACCGCCTCTTATAACTGAAGAAACAACCACTCTGTAAGCATGTCCAAATAAGGGATTCCAGTAACAGTGGACTCGTGAAAAAAGAAACGGCCGAGAACAGTGTCTTTGGATACAGCGCAAAACACGTTCACTTTGGGGGAAGCGCGCTCGTGTTCGGTGGTTTCATGTGGAGGCTCCTGACCCCATATCCGCACGTTGTGCCGGTTCACCTAGCCATTTGTGTGGAACGTTGCTTCATCGCTAAAAACCAGCTTAAACATGAAGGCATCATCTACCTCGTTCTGGGCACATAAAGGAAACATCATACCGTCGCCTTCACATTGACGTGTCGAATGCGAGCTCGCTTCCCCCTCACCACCTCAAACCGAGAGTTACGAACGCCATCCAAACCGTAACACCGGACATGCTGACAAGAGTGTGGAACGGGTTTGATAATCGCGTAGATGTCGTTCGGGCCGCTCATGGTGGTCACATTGAACATTTATGAATGTATGGTAAATAAACTTCACGATTCCACGGCTCATTTTATTGGTCAATTAAGGTGGTAGGTTGTTTGGTTTTGATATCATATACTGTACCTTCAAAGTTGGGGTATTCTTTTATACTTTAATGTGATGATGATANGTTGGGGTATTCTTTTATACTTTAATGTGATGATGATAAAGGTACCAGGGTGAAATATATGTTTCACCATAAGCGGATGCTGAAACGTGGTGCTAGAAGTTAATCATGCGGTATGCATTACAGCTCACCTAGTTTTAATTTTAATTTTATAATTCTTGTTCGCGCTTCGCCTTGGGAACAAAAATGTTTCCCATATGGAAACAAATATTTTTACTCTTATCATGTTCGTACAAATATTCTTTTACTATTAATTCTACGAGACTAACAACCTTGGAAGACCACTGATTCGCAGTGAAATGCAACTACTCGAATCAGTGAAAATGGCTCCACTTAGAATCAGTGGAAAACCACTAATTATTTCAGTGAAAAAAATGTACTGGTTGAATTAGTGACGTGAAACCATTTCACTGATTGAATAAATGACGGCCAACTTCAGCAGAAAATTAAATATTGTGTTTATTGAATTTAGTCAAATAATTAAGAGAAACAAACATATTTACGATAGTTTACTATTTATATTGCGCAATTCACCGTATTTTAAAAAGTTAAAAAAAAANCGAGAAACAAACATATTTACGATAGTTTACTATTTATATTGCGCAATTCACCGTATTTTAAAAAGTTAAAAAAAAATTTGCAGGTGGCCAGAATCGAATTTACACACCTTTTCACTTCGCTTTTAGACCATTATCTTACCATNTAAAAAAAAATTTGCAGGTGGCCAGAATCGAATTTACACACCTTTTCACTTCGCTTTTAGACCATTATCTTACCATCCGAGCTACGAACTCAAGTCGATGAAAACGAGGGAAATATGTCTTATAATGAATCATCGAAAGCGTATAGTTTTAAATTGTACGCCCTTACTCTTCGTTTTTTGTTTAATTGGTAGAGTTAGGATTATTAAAACGAATAGTAAATATGAGTGCACTCTCTTTACCACATAATATGCAGTTTAAACCTTCAAACAGAGCGCTGTGATGATTACGTGAAAACGAGATGAAAGACGTAAAAACGGAATGAAAGGCTGAATGTTCATGTTACCTCGTAAAATGATGTTTTGAAAGACGAAACACATCTTAGAAAGTATATTGTATTGGTTTTATTAGTTTGTGTGTTGTTATTTCACTTGATACGCGTTGTTTAACGGCCACTTTTACACTTTTTTTGGCGGCGATTTTACACGTTGCTTAACTGATCCATCAGTCAAAAAACAAATCACTGAAAAAAAGAAGCTGAAAACATCTATACGACCTATGGTTTAAAGTGAATNGATCCATCAGTCAAAAAACAAATCACTGAAAAAAAGAAGCTGAAAACATCTATACGACCTATGGTTTAAAGTGAATCCTAAGGGCGGTACATATAATTGAAGCTGGACCTGAAGCAGGAGTGTACTACAAATACTGCAGATGGAACACTGAGTGCGTGCATCATATGTAAAGTTATTTACGATATGCGGGTTAATAATTCATATTTTAAATCCCAAGTATGCTACAGAGTCATAAAGGTCAAGTCGAAATAAGGGTAGTAACCGAGATTATTCCCGTAACGTTACGTAATGACGGCGACAGACAGGTGCTGTGCTGTTAACGGGTCTTCGTTCCGTTACAAGTTATCCAGACATCCAATGTTCGATCTTAAAATGTTTCTCCGATTTTGTAATAAACTAGTGCTCCAGGTCCAACTNGATCCATCAGTCAAAAAACAAATCACTGAAAAAAAGAAGCTGAAAACATCTATACGACCTATGGTTTAAAGTGAATTCTAAGGGCGGTACATATAATTGAAGCTGGACCTGAAGCAGGAGTGTACTACAAATACTGCAGATGGAACACTGAGTGTAAAGTTATTTACGATATGCGGGTTAATAATTCATATTTTAAATCCCAAGTATGCTACAGAGTCATAAAGGTCAAGTCGAAATAAGGGTAGTAACCGAGATTATTCCCGTAACGTTATGTAATGACGGCGACAGACAGGTGCTGTGCTGTTTACGGGTCTTCGTTCCGTTACACGTTATCCAGACATCCAATGTTCGATCTTAAAATGTTTCTCCGATTTTGTAATAAACTAGTGCTCCAGGTCCAACTNAGTTATCCAGACATCCAATGTTCGATCTTAAAATGTTTCTCCGATTTTGTAATAAACTAGTGCTCCAGGTCCAACTTCGAAGATGTGTATCGTCCTTAGGATTCACTTTAGACCATAAGTCCTGTATTATATGGTTTCGCCTTTTTTTTTTTTAGCCAATAACCAGGAACCGAAGTTTTGTCGGCGTAATTTATTTACCCCTGTACTACTTTAAGGGTATTAAGTTGCAGACTCGAGCCGGACACAACTGCACGCAGGCTGACACGGACGATAAGTTAGCGAATCGGCGCGCTGCTGAGAAGCGTCGTGTAAACTGGTCCCCGTGGAAGAGCAAGCAGACACGATGTAGAGTGTCGGCGAAGATGGCGTCCCAGCCGTCGCCCCTCCGCTTCTTAATAAAGCGCGTAACCTCGCCGGGATAACAGACTGGCGGCAGAATGGAGTGCCGTCAAGTGCAGCGGGCCGCTGAAATATGAACTTATTATTCATCCCGCGGGCAACACTTGTTAAGGAGGGGCTGGTGTTGCGATCGCCGCGAGGAACTGCCGCTCGCTGTGACGAGATACGGCGTTGTAAAACACACACCATACACCACCGACTACCGCGCAGTCGGCGATATCANTGTTGCGATCGCCGCGAGGAACTGCCGCTCGCTGTGACGAGATACGGCGTTGTAAAACACACACCATACACCACCGACTACCGCGCAGTCGGCGATATCATTTCCTCATTACAGCTCGAAACACGAGCAAGGAAAACTGTTCAGGCGGCTCGCAAAACAACCAACATTACGAAAGCCCTCGCCGATCTCTGAGATCAGAAACCTCGAAACCACAACAGTGAAAAATCACTCGGAGATTCACAGGAATTCGCCTTCCTAGAATAATAACGTATTCACATTGCCTGTATTAGCACAAACATTTACCATACTTCATATAAATATTGAGACCACTATGCAGATGATCAAGACATAAAACTGGGCCACTCTGAACAAAATCAAGCACGCTTACAATGCAGATTACATCTAGGCATTTTATCGACTGACTTTGTAGGACTGAAAAATAAAAAAAGGGTCACAATATTTATTTCAATAAGTAGTTCCGTGGTACAGCGAGCTAAAGGACCCCCCCTCCTCGCCGACCCGCAAAAATGACAAAAGCCTACTCTCAAGAGTAAACACGCAAAATTACGCCTGTCAAAAATTGAACACATTTTTTTAACTTTGATTCAATAACAAAACCAACGACAATGTAGTTGATACTCCAAGGTCAGAGTAATTACCCACAACTCTCACAAACGGCTCTTGCTGTCAGCAGACTTCGACGCATGTGCGCAGAATTTAATTCAAATCACCCACTTTTTTAAAATAGATATCTTGTAAATCATTGTTTGTACAACGTGATTTTAAATCATGATAGTCTTTTATTTGAAAGGAAATCTTCATCTGATTGTGACGAAAAACGCGTGAACAATTGAGAAAGCAGAAATGAAATTGATTGTAAGTCACAGGCTGCATAAGCATATTTGTTATTTTATTCAAATGTAAACCTAAAAGCTTAAGGGTTATCACAAGATGGTTTGTACAAAATATGATCCTCGTTCATTAACAATTTATACTCCCGCAGGATTGTTATAAAAATTATCACTTCCGTGGATGAAATGGATGTGAATAAAATAAATTATCAAAACTTTTTGTAAACATTACTACTAATTTTCATTACATTCATCCAGATTAATTAGTATAATGGTCTTGCTTAATGGATTTTTTTTTAAATATGCTTTCCAAGGTATTGTAAACGGAAATAAAAATTAAAGTTTTATTAAAATTACATTATTTNATTTCCTCATTACAGCTCGAAACACGAGCAAGGAAAACTGTTCAGGCGGCTCGCAAAACAACCAACATTACGAAAGACCTCGCCGATCTCTGAGATCAGAAACCTCGAAACCACAACAGTGAAAAATCACTCGGAGATTCACAGGAATTCGCCTTCCTAGAATAATAACGTATTCACATTGCCTGTATTAGCACAAACATTTACCATACTTCATATAAATATTGAGACCACTATGCAGATGATCAAGACATAAAACTGGGCCACTCTGAACAAAATCAAGCACGNCTTCATATAAATATTGAGACCACTATGCAGATGATCAAGACATAAAACTGGGCCACTCTGAACAAAATCAAGCACGCTTACAATGCAGATTACATCTAGGCATTTTATCGACTGACTTTGTAGGACTGAAAAATAAAAAAAGGGTCACAATATTTATTTCAATAAGTAGTTCCGTGGTACAGCGAGCTAAAGGACCCCCCCTCCTCGCCGACCCGCAAAAATGACAAAAGCCTACTCTCAAGAGTAAACACGCAAAATTACGCCTGTCAAAAATTGAACACATTTTTTTAACTTTGATTCAATAACAAAACTAACGACAATGTAGTTGATACTCCAAGGTCAGAGTAATTACCCACAACTCTCACAAACGGCTCTTGCTGTCAGCAGACTTCGACGCATGTGCGCAGAATTTAATTCAAATCACCCACTTTTTTAAAATAGATATCTTGTAAATCATTGTTTGTACAACGTGATTTTAAATCATGATAGTCTTTTATTTGAAAGGAAATCTTCATCTGATTGTGACGAAAAACGCGTGAACAATTGAGAAAGCAGAAATGAAATTGATTGTAAGTCACAGGCTGCATAAGCATATTTGTTATTTTATTCAAAAGTAAACCTAAAAGCTTAAGGGTTATCACAAGATGGTTTGTACAAAATATGATCCTNTATTTGTTATTTTATTCAAAAGTAAACCTAAAAGCTTAAGGGTTATCACAAGATGGTTTGTACAAAATATGATCCTTGTTCATTAAAAATTTATACTCCGGCAGGATTGTTATAAAAATTATCACTTCCGTGGATGAAATGGATGTGAATAAAATAAATTATCAAAACTTTTTGTANGCAGGATTGTTATAAAAATTATCACTTCCGTGGATGAAATGGATGTGAATAAAATAAATTATCAAAACTTTTTGTAAACATTACTACTAATTTTCATTACATTCATCCAGATTAATTAGTATAATGGTCTTGCTTAATGGATTTTTTTTTAAATATGCTTTCCAAGGTATTGTAAACGGAAATAAAAATTAAAGTTTTATTAAAATTACATTATTTTGGCTTATTTTTCAACAATTAAATTAATTAATTATATCAAAATATTTTGAGCGTAACAAAATATATGCATTATTTTCATATATGCAATATAAATAGTACTTTTCTGGCAGTTTTAATAGTGCGTGTACTACTTTTAAATGAGTAGTGCATATTATACAGTTGGGTACAGTATTCAATTTGAAGCCACTCTCATTCTACCTTCACAAACCGGTACCTTTAAAGTATTTATGAATACGTTTATTTATTTATTAAGATTCCACTTTACACAACATATGTGCTGGGAATCGTCAGTTGTACATAATGGTACATTAAAAAATATACAAATAATAAATAGATAGAAATCTCACAAAAAGTTGTACAAACAAAAAACTTACATATAATAACACGTTAAATACAGTACAAATTCTAGAAGTACATTATACATATCTACACAATTATAGTAAATTATAATTACTAAAAATTTACATCTATGTTGTAATAAGCTTTAACAATTAAACCATTTGTAATTATTATTTTTTAAAACAGAAAATCTGTTTGCTTTGAAAGGCTGTTCCGGGGTTGTAGGAAGTTTATTTACGAATTTTGTTGCCGAAATGAATGGGTTTTTTTTTCAAATTGCTTTGTCCAGTGTGATGTAACATAAATATAATTTTTTTTTGTCTTTTATGAATATGTGTCCTTGTTTATGCAGTGATTTGTGTTTGTTATCCCAAAAATAATGATGATGTGTATGTTCACACTAGGAAGTATGGGAATGTTAAACTTTCTGAAGTAAGGTTTACAAGAAGATATGATGCGTATAATCTTGTTTTAAAATTTGAAGACCTTTTCCTGATCTTGTGACACCCCCCAAAATAGAATGCCATATTTTAATATATAGTAGACATTGCCAAAGTAAACTGTTTTGATAGCTTCCATTCAACATGTTTTCTTGATGGAATTAAAAGCAAAAAATCCTGAAATTAACATGTTGCACATGGCTGTACTTTCCATTTGAAATTGCAGTCAATCGTCAGACCAAGAAGTTTAGTGTTACTTACAATATATAGGATTTCCTTTTTATGCTGGATAGGAATTTATATGGTATTATTGTTGAAGAATGGTGTTTTAAGATATACATATGTCAAGATTTTGCTATATTGAGAGTCAATTTATTCCTAAAATATGTCACCATTAATTATAAGGTATTTATGATATTAGCAAGGAGCTGTTCGCTGCTTCTGTCACTTATTATTATAGATGTGTCAACAGCAAACATAACCGCATTATTATTTTTTAAGCCAGCAGGAAAGTCATTTATAAATATCAAAAATAATATCGGCCATAAGTAGAGCCTTGAAGTATATTAGTAGTACTGGTGCTGTAATCAATAAAATTATTTTTTTATCATACTGAGAAAGGCAAACCTGATAAGTTCTATCAGAAAGGTAAGATTTGAAAATTAGAAGTGAAGGGCCTTTTATGCCATACTCTTTCATTTTCTGCAGAAATAATTTATGATCAACAAAATCAAAGGCCTTGGATAGATCAGAAAAGATTCCTGTCACAAAGTTATTTTGTCTAATTCTTCTAGGGCCTTGTTCACAACACGATATAGGGCTGACTATGTTGATTTCTTTTTCTGAAAGCCAAACTGATTACTTTGTAGATATGCNTGTTCACAACACGATATAGGGCTGACTATGTTGATTTCTTTTTCTGAAAGCCAAACTGATTACTTTGTAGATATGCCAACAACTGTTTAAATATGATTTTCTCCAGAATTTTAGAAAATACAGATAGTATTGAAATCAGCCTGTAATTGCTTACACCAGTTTCACTACATTTTTATGGAGGTGATTGACTTTCGAGGCTTTTAAACGATGAGGAAAAATACAATTATGTAAGCATTTATTCAATGTATTGGTGAGAGGTCCTTTTAAACTACGTACATTGAATTTAATTAGTTTTATTGGAACATAATTAGTACATACAGAGTTTTTGTTTTATAGACTTATTATCTCACTTAATTAAATTTAATTTATACTAGTGAAAGCAAAGCTGTTATGGATACCGCTGTGATTTTTTTCCAATCTTATGGTTAAGGCAAGTAATATTTGAAGCTTGGGATTTTAATGCAACTGTGGAACTTTAATCATTGAAAATGTTCAGAATTTTATGTTTATTTGAAATTGTCTTTCCATAAACTGTTAAAAGGATTAATTTTTTATATACCTGCTGTTTTATTTCGTTGTTTATAACATTATAGATAGCTCTCGACTTNCTGTTAAAAGGATTAATTTTTTATATACCTGCTGTTTTATTTCGTTGTTTATAACATTATAGATAGCTCTCGACTTGTTTTTAGAAGCTTATAATTTATAATTTCTCATCTTCTTGACCGCCACAAGTTTTTTTATGGATTCTGTTATACATTATTTGGAAAGCATATAAATCATAACAATTATGGATAGAGTTATCTTCGAATTTTAATTATAATAATTTTGTCATCCAGGTGGTTCTTCTATTAGGTATAATTTTAGTTAACTTTCTAGGAGAAATGTTTTTGAATAACGTAAACTTGAATGTATTCCAAGCAATGTTAGGATCAGGTTCATTGTAACATCACATCACGTTTCATGTAACAATATATTATTGAATAGTTTGTAATGTGTGTAACAAACGCTACTTTGTGAATATGAAGAATCTCTCTATACAAGAAACATTTTTGTACATAAAAAAATGCACAGCCTGAGTGCAATATACAAGTAAACAGATCGAGTAGGAACTAAAACATCTGACTTTAAATAATAGCCAAATATTAACACGGCTGTTTCTACAGTAGTGACACATTTGATATAGGCTGTTCAAGGTAAAGTGAGCACTTTTGAGACAGTTGTTTCTCCTATCAGTCATTTTTTTTATCCTTCCGCCACTTTTTAGAAATAATATTGCCATGTAAGTAATAAACACAGTGTATGTGTTTCGCCGGACCCGAAAGTTAACGTCTAAGGCTACAATAAAATATATTTATTGACTATTTTCCCAAATAAAAGGGATGAAAAAAGTGCTCACTTTACCGTGAATAGCTTATGCCTAACAGGAGATTTTATTCACGTCAGAGCCCATATCTAGCATATACGCAGCAGTATGTTTAATCAATGTGGTAAAATCATTTTTAAAAAAGCTGCTAGGGCTTTTTTTTNATCTAGCATATACGCAGCAGTATGTTTAATCAATGTGGTAAAATCATTTTTAAAAAAGCTGCTAGGGCTTTTTTTTTAAAGCATAATGCATACTGGCCTACATATTCCTTTGTCCAACTTCTCAAGCTTGCATAAAAAACCAAGTNTTTTTTTTAAAGCATAATGCATACTGGCCTACATATTCCTTTGTCCAACTTCTCAAGCTTGCATAAAAAACCAAGTACCGAAAGTAGACGCAGACAGCACTAGTGCAGTACTTGTTCAAAAATGAATCTCCCACATAAATTCATTTTTTACGCAATTATCACTCATCCAATGTAATAATTTCCAAGCACGCGATCCCTTGTGTTATATAGCCTATTCACGGTTTCTTCACACCTTTTCAATTTAACCTTTGAAAAATCGCCCTATCTATGCCGTGTTTGATTATTTCGTAAATATGCCATGTATCACAAGCGTTGTATCCTTTTTTTTTTATGTAAAAATACGTTATAAATCGTTAAATACAACATATATATATACAATTTCATTTATACTTAATATGAATAAAAACAGTGAAAAAACAGGTGTGTTGTAAGAAATAGTTCTTATTTAAATTGTATTACACTGAGTGAACGAATGCGGTGTATAATTCCTTTGGTGTAATTTTTTGACTTGGTTAAACTTTGTTTGCATGAGGCGGAGGAATATACTAGAATTAGAACTTTAGTTAATCTTTGTTTGCATGAGGCGAAGGAATACCCTACAATTAGAACTTTAGCAGGGCTTCGGAGAAGTTGGAAGTAACCGTGAAATGGACTACAAAGTAACTGTGCAATAGCGTAAGTGAAGCTGCTAAAGATAAATATAATCTACACTGGCTGAGCTAGGGAGGCCAACTCCGCGAAGACAGCAAGTTACTCCGCTCGCCGATAGATGGTGGGCTGGCGCCAGTATCTTTGAAGACGAATATCGGCGCGTTCTGCAACGCAGAGAAAAGGAATGTTTTATGACACAAAGTATTGCGCATTTTGAATTGAAAATATCGTGAAACTGGTAAAATTCCTTCATTAAGAAGTGTTTTTAAAGAATATACAGAAACAGTTCTAAAATTCGGGGAAAGGACATTGGTGACGGCAACCACGTACTTTGGGCTACAAATATTAATTTCCCGCTAAGGAGCATTACAAATCGACTTAAACCCAAAGAAAATTGCTGTGGACAAACCAGAGGTTCAATAGGCTAACATAAAACTATATACTATTCACGGTAAAGTGAGCACGTTTTAATCCCTCCCGTTCAAAATAATAGTCAACAAATCTATTTTACTGCAGCCTTAGACGTTAAATTTCGAGTCTGGTGAAATATATACACTATGTTTAACACCGGACATGCTGACAAGAGTGTGGAACGGGTTTGATTATCGCGTAGATGCCATTCGGGCCGCTCATGGTGATCACACTGAACATTTATGAATGTATTGTAAACAAATTTCACGGTTCCACGGTTTATTTGATTGGTCAATCAATGTTGTAGGTTGTTCGGTTTTGATATTATAGACCTTCAAAGTTGGGGTATTATTTTATACTCAATCTGTGCATATATATGTATATATATATATATACACATGTATATATAAACAAATGTGCTTGACAAAAGGAAAAAGATGTTCACTAAAAAGCATTATGGAAATAATTTTTTTTTTACTTGTTTTGTATTTTCAATTTGCATTGTTTGTAACGTCTTGCAGCATGCGATGTTTGCAAACGATCGTAATTTTCTTGCGTTGCGTCATTGCGATTGCGTTCTTACTTTGATTGCGTAGGTTATAAACCCGGCCTTACAACTTCGTCTAGCCAAACCAGTGATGTCACGACTAGAGGGTCTACATAGGTGGCCAATATGACTGGTAGATTGGTTGGTTTAGGAATGTGGCAAGTCGTATTTTCATTAAAACGGTGCCATCTGTGTAATAATACACCACGGTGTTCAAGTTGTGTGCTACTCATTGTTTTGGAAATTACACTGATTGGCTAAAGTGTACGTCATTACGTTTCTTGACAGTGATGAATGAGTAATGTCTGGTTGAACGCTATATCGCGAGAGAACTTTGTGGCCACAAAGTTTTCACGTGTAAGTAGACGTTTACTTTTCAACTTTAAAGACTTTCAGAAGAAAAATCTAACATTAAAGTAACATTATTATTATTATTGCAGTGCGTGTATGTTATGTACTTGCATGAGTAAAGGATATCTTTTTATGTCTTCGCCGGGGTTTTACTGTTTCATGCGCCCCACATAAAGGCGGTTTTTGCAGTATTTCGTGTTTATTCCTAATGTGAGCAGTTGAGTACATGTAAAGGTTTTCTAGCAAAAAATTAATAATAACGAGATACACAATCATCCATTTCTTTACGAGTTCATTACTATTTTTAAAAATGTGTAATTTTGTTAGAGAATTCTTTAAATTATAAACTAAAAAACATTTTACTATAAAACCCATTTTCAAAGTCAAAGAATAAATACCATAAAAGATATAAAAAAATTCACGCTTATAACTCTGAATAGTTTTAACTAGATACCGGAATGTATTACCCTCGCCGGTCATTTATAATTTTTTTTCTGCTGGTGATTTTTTAAGTNTTTTTTTTTTACTTGTTTTGTATTTTCAATTTGCATTGTTTGTAACGTCTTGCAGCATGCGATGTTTGCAAACGATCGTAATTTTCTTGCGTTGCGTCATTGCGATTGCGTTCTTACTTTGATTGCGTAGGTTATAAACCCGGCCTTACAACTTCGTCTAGCCAAACCAGTGATGTCACGACTAGAGGGTCTACATAGGTGGCCAATATGACTGGTAGATTGGTTGGTTTAGGAATGTGGCAAGTCGTATTTTCATTAAAACGGTGCCATCTGTGTAATAATACACCACGGTGTTCAAGTTGTGTGCTACTCATTGTTTTGGAAATTACACTGATTGGCTAAAGTGTACGTCATTACGTTTCTTGACAGTGATGAATGAGTAATGTCTGGTTGAACGCTATATCGCGAGAGAACTTNAAAGTGTACGTCATTACGTTTCTTGACAGTGATGAATGAGTAATGTCTGGTTGAACGCTATATCGCGAGAGAACTTCGTGGCCACAAAGTTTTCACGTGTAAGTAGACGTTTACTTTTCAACTTTATAGACTTTCAGAAGAAAAATCTAACATTAAAGTAACATTATTATTATTGCAGTGCGTGTATGTTATGTACTTGCATGAGTAAAGGATATCTTTTTATGTCTTCGCCGGGGTTTTACTGTTTCATGCGCCCCACATAAAGGCGGTTTTTGCAGTATTTCGTGTTTATTCCTAATGTGAGCAGTTGAGTACATGTAAAGGTTTTCTAGCAAAAAATTAATAATAACGAGATACACAATCATGCATTTCTTTACGAGTTCATTACTATTTTTAAAAATGTGTAATTTTGTTAGAGAATTCTTTAAATTATAAACTAAAAAACATTTTACTATAAAACCCATTTTCAAAGTCAAAGAATAAATACCATAAAATATATAAAAAAAATTCACGCTTATAACTATGAACAGTTTTAACTAGATACCGGAATGTATTACCCTCGCCGGTCATTTATAATTTTTTTTCTGCTGGTGATTTTTTAAGTATCTCAAGGGCTTATACCTCCCATAATACTCAGTTTAGTTAGAAAATGTCATGTATTTCCCTCTTGGTTATGCATGAGGGATCACCTCACGAAGTTCGCCCATTGAAATCAGCCTCAACGTGTATATGTAACGAGTTTGGTGAAATTTTTTTTCACGGGTTCAAAAGATATTAGGTTGGGGAGGGGATGGGGCATGCATCCCAGACAGACATTCGCGTGATTGCATGAGCCTATATTTTTCCACGGAATGTAGACTAAAAATGTGATTCGGTTTTTGATTATAGAACAATCACGACAACAGAGAAGAAATGCAATTTCGGTGTCAACTATGTTACGTAAAATTTCTAAACATTGCTGGCAGAAATAAAGCATTATAAAGTTGTTTCTGCGGCAGACTTCTACAGCGGGCGAGTGCCCAAACTCTCAGGGCGGCGTTCCAAAACTTTACTATGCGAGTAAACTTTTCTCTTTGCCTGTCCCAAAACACTTACAATAAATGTTTTACTCGCTCTAGGCAGTGTCCCAAAACTGCAGAGTAATTACTCTGAGCATCTCAACAGAGGAAATCTTTTAAACGCACTATTTCAGCGAGTAACGAAAGGTAAACTGAAAATGATGGGAAGTTTAGTATAATTAAATAAACCGGAAGGAAATGTGTACTAAGTCTGGTTACAGACACACACGGGAAAATTACAAATGACAAGTAATAAAATTCGTATTTTTATTTAAAAGTTAACCTGTACAATGGTTGTATTTTTAGAAGTAATGTTTATGATTATCTTATGATAAGAAAAGCTGCATATGTAAGTTATATAACTAATTCATTGGAAAAGAAAGAATTTGAGTTAAGATATTTGGGAGGCTCTTGACGAGGTTTGAAAGTCCGATGAGGGTGACATGAGGTGAGAATGGAGCAGCGCCGGAATGCAAGGGTGGGGTAAACGGGAGATCCGCGAGAAAACCCACCGAACGGCGGCAACGTCCGGCACCATTCCCACTTGCAAAAATTCGGGAGTGACCCGGCCGGGGATAGAACCCGGTTCGCCTTGGTGGGAGGCGAGTAGTCTAGCGGCTCAGCCAACGCGGCCCCCAAAAAGAATTTGAGGAACGTGATAAACATCTTTAGTAATTCACAATGGTTGCTTAATAAGTACACAGTTGTAAGCACAGTATGCTATTTACATGATGCTCGTTCCAGAACCATGCTTACTCTTGCTTTCCTCAGCGGTTACTCTATTACTTGACTCTCCGAGTAAGGTTTTGGAACGCCGCCAGGGCAGTAGAGACGGACGGCGGTCCACGCTATCCCGCGATCTGGCTGCCGCCTGTCCCGAACCGCCGTAATCTGCGAGCGCCATCGCGTCCGACTGTCCGCCGGGCCCAAACAAATGGACCGAAATTGAATCGGAGGGTCCCCCGTTGGCCCGCACGATCCCGCGACCTCCCACTCCCACCTGCCCGGCCGATAAACGTAATTTGTTACGCCATCATCCCCCTTTCCCACCCCCACCCAGCTCCGCCTAGCCCTCTATCTGTGACAAATAACTGGCGGCAGCTCGACGACGCGAGGACAAATAATCGGCGACGAAGCCGCGGACAGGCGCCCGCTGCTGCGACGAGGGCCCGACGGGACACGTCTTCATCGTCGGCGGCCCTTGTCACGTCTCCCGTGATCTAGATGCAGACGACGACGACGATGACGCGGTGCGTCAAACGACCCTTTTAGCAATCACATCTACCTATCGAATACAGAACATTATCACACGTGTTCATCCAATCAGCAGAGTGTACTATACAGCTTAGGCGTGTTCAAAATTCCGACAACTTTATGTCCAAAAGGCAAAAATATTTTTTCTAAGTTTTGAGGAACTTTCATTGTTTTGTGACATGCTATCGACAATAACTTGAAAAAAAAAAAAAAAACCCCCAAATCATTTGAAATATGACTTTCATGACTTTTTTTTTAATCATAAATATGAGAATTTTAACTTGAATTATTAATTCGTACAAATTTAAAAGTTATAGAAATATATAGTTTGGTTTCAGCTGAAGTGTTTTATTGATGTCAAAGAAATTGCATACTGTAATTTCTTTGAAACCCGACATTGATTTACGTGTAAACNTTTTAACTTGAATTATTAATTCGTACAAATTTAAAAGTTATAGAAATATATAGTTTGGTTTCAACTGAAGTGTTTTATTGATGTCAAAGAAATTGCATACTGTAATTTCTTTGAAACCCGACATTGATTTACGTGTAAACCGCATTAACAAATTTCTAAGAGATTTTCTTGACATTCTGACAATATATGGACAGTTATTTTGAGCTTTAGTCTAACGTAATACTTTTATACCATTTAGAGATTTGCACGATAATACATATAAATTTAAAATTCCCATAAATGTTGTTCTATTCTTTTTTAAAAGTCATTTTCATCAATTGTCACAGATTTTTCAGAATCTAATTTAATATCACAACGAAAAAGGATGTCACAACGCTCAAAATGTGGAAAATAATTTTAATTTCTTGAACGTTCTTTATGCGGTCGCTTGAATACGTCTTGTTTGACGCAACTATTGAAAGTGTATCTAATGTGCTTACCTACTAAAAAGAAAAATTCCGAAATGACGACGGAATGGTAGTTTAAAGACGTCGCACGTGTTATAAATATCATTTAGGAGCGCTCCAAAATAGTTACAAACTGATATTTCAAGCGTTTCGTATCTTAAAAACATACTACCCGGAAACGAGCGAAATTACGACAGGAGCTTGTATTGAACTTTACTACCGACGTTTCCTCCAATAGAATGATAGAGCCACGGCTCTAGAGTCCAGTGGGTGCATGCAGCACGACGCCCTTACTGCTCCCGCTTGTCTTAGCCGCAGGGCCGGCCGTATGCACAGACTCGCCTTGAAATGAAGCATTGCTAGCACTTCCAGTAGTGAAGATTCCAAGCTTACTAGACTTCGTATGCGCAGTCCGTTTTGGTTCAAGCCTAGTGCGGCTTCGTGTAGTTTAGTATGGATGGTTACTAAATACGAAGATACACGAGCTTGCCCGAACTTTATGACGTCAGTAGATCTCAGCCAATAGGAAGTCGCGGAAACTATGAAGTCTACTTCTTCTCGTAAGATATGAAATGGAGAGGTATGCTCGTCGAAAAACGCACATTATTCTTGTAATGTTTGAAAATGCATTTATTTGCTGGGATAAACAGAAAACCCACGTAGAATTTTGAAATACTGCCAGATATGCGGAATTGCAATTTATAAGATGTTAACGAAAGTTTATGAAATAATATAACTACGAGATTTATTTTAAGCCATTTATGAGGGAAAGCAATAATTAATTACTAGCAATAGTTCACACACAGCTCCAGCAGCTTAACATATAAGTTTAATGCGTATTTAAGTGCAATTTAAACTAATTGACCAAATTAAAAAATTTAATAATAGGTACGACTTTGTGAATATAATTTAGAAAAATGTAATTATCCTCGCGTAATATGCTTAATGTTAAAGAAATGTACTTTATTTTTTAAATAAAGACGTTTTGTAAACCTTTCTAAATTTTATGAATTTATGGGTATGCATTTAAATAAGTTAAACTTATATACGAGAACAGCTAAAAATCTATAGTAATGAGTAAAATTTATTAACTTTAGCGCTAGCTAGTTAATTCAACGTAACGTTTACTGTTGTATACGAATTACAAGTTATGTTTGTGGATGTTCTCACAAGTATCTGTTGCATAAATAAAACATGGCAATGAAGACGTAAATATTGAAAATGGCAATTAATAATCGTTTATCGTAATTATCATTAACCGAGAATATCAGATATAAAAAAAAATATAATTTTTGTTACAAATATATCAACATGCCGCCTTTGCTTTCCGACATTGGAAGCTGAAAATACTAACCACCCTCAATCGGTATTATTAAGTAAATTGGCTACTAATAAATCTTTGGCAACGAAATAATATGTTTACCATATCAAAAACATTTTTTAAAAATGCAATTTGTTAAAACGTAGTTTTAAAACAATAAAAACTAGAAAAGTCACTATCTTTTAGTAGCTTATGTTACCAACATCTCCAAAATCAGACCCGAACATTAAGATTACAAAAATTAGGCTACACAAGAATGATAAAACACTCGCTTCTATTCAGACGGCAGTAAAGCCCAACTCTCAGCTGGCTATACTCCTGGTTTATTGGGAGTTGGGGGAACCCGCCCTTATTGACCGTCCCGCTAACATCTGAATAGTCGGCACAGTTGTCAGTATACGGCATGCTCACACGACAGGAAACCCAAGCGACTTTCAACTGTTACATCGCGTACTTTCTAAACCATAGTAAGTCTATCGTGCAGTTAAACGCACAATTACACCTGCACAGACACGACTACAATCTGAAACTTTGATCCTAAAGCCAGACCTTCATTTTAACCCGGAGAATATAACTGAAATAATATATTTACGACGAACTTGAGAAAAGTATTTTCCTATATGAATACTATACGAATACGGTAGCAAGAGACCGAAATTCAAATTAAATTTATGTCGCGTTACTTTCACTTACCTACTCTCCTTGTGGCAGAAAGCAAAAATTTTCTCTTAATTTTTACAGTCACGGTATCAAACAACAGCCAATAAACTAATTTGGTTGACGACCTATTCAAAATAAACAAAAACCTTAAATTAGTGAATAAGAGCGAGAGGACACAAAATTATACAATATGTTTTTTAAACTACGAGTCGAAATTCAAACCACGGCCTCTATGGGTTAATATAAACAACTAATCCTAGTAGCAAAATGTTCAGAAAGCACAATCAACTCGAGGTACATGGGCGGCTACTAGTGGCTGTTTGTTAGCATACGTGTGTCAAACTACATGCACAATGGGGGATTAGCAACTGAGTAGTAAAGGCTGCCAGAGGTGATTGCATTTTATTTCCAACAACACAAACAGCACTATTGACGATGTAGGGTCAGGAAGTTTTCTCAAAGTGGCCTATATACAGGCGGTCGCCGCATGACACGTCAGTTCCGTTCGCCTTCGTGATATGCAACTTGTTGTGCACGCAGGTACGTGAAGTGGCGGACTCCCAGCGCTGTTTTGCTAACTTCGATTTCAAATTAAAAATACTAGATAAATTTTCGGAGCATTTTGCTACTAGGACTTATTGCTTTCATTGGCCCATATATGCCGTGGTTTGAATTTTTATTTGACATTTAGTTGAAGAACACATTGTATTTACATATACTATTCACTGTTAGTTAAGAACTTTTAAAAACTCTGCATAAGGACTACTTTCCTTCCCATTTTGTATCTTTCTGCTTATGTAAAACTAACATCGTAAATGCCGTAACGCATTATTTACGAGTCATCAAAGAGAAATCGTGAAATTATCAGGAAATTAAACTTATTAATAAAGTGGAGATTTGAGTTATGTGCAGTGTTCGAATTGGTAAAAATGTAGAAGGGGAAAAAATTTCTTGTTTAAATACTCATATATAGGTTTTATTTCTAACACATTAGTTTATAAAGTTAATTGTTATGATGTTATGTATATGCTGTTCACGGTAAAGTAAGCACTTTTGAGGCCATAGTAACTTTTTCCTTTAAGCCATTTTTTATCCTTGAACCAAATTTTTTAAAAATAAATATTGCCATATAAGTAATAAATACAGTGTGTATATTCCACCGCACTCGAAAGTTAACGTCTGAGGCTACAATAAAATATATTTATTGAAGTTATTCCAAATGAGACGGATTTCAAAAGTGCTCACTTTACCGCGAAGAGCCCGTATCATTCTTACTGCTTTTAAAGTCCACTTTAGTTACATTTGGTAACTGACGTGGTACTTAAAATTTCTGGTTCAGTGACAACTCTTTATATCCTACCTTACGACGTAACAGGTAATACATATTTTACAAATGAATCACAAAATCGTAGTATGAATACAAAAATAGCAACAAACATTTGAAAACTACAGATATTTCACAAATAAATCACAAAAATCGTATAATGGATCCAAATATAGCCAAAAAACATTTATAAAAACAACAAATGTGTAGTTTTCTGGCATAATTATGGAAAAAAAAAGGGAAGCAATGTACAAAATAAACCGACACACAAAAAATAAAACTAGATTTTGGGATATGCAAATTTAGGGTATTTAACTTATTAAAAAAAAAAGAGGGGTGGATTTTCTTTCCACGGTTGGGAGTGAACAAAGAAAAGCAGAAGTTGGAGGGAAATCTAAAAAAAATTCAGAAGGGAGAAAATTCCACGGCTCCCCCCACCCTCCCCGACGCCATCAATTATAACCATGGTTGTGTGTCTAAAACCAGACACATCGACTTCGGTAGCCGCACATTTAAAAATTACACACTCAATTCAATGTCAAATCTTAAAACTATTTGTATTTATTCGCTGCTAATTTAACTGGGAGCATGCATGCCAGTGTGTTCTGTAGCAGTTATCAGCAGTGAATTTTTTAAATGTTTATTTTAATAGTACTCGCTTTACCGTGAACATCCTTAAGTTACTTTACAATTTACTTAAAACAAAGTGACTTACTATTGCATCAATTTTGTAGCATGCGAGCAGGTTACGGAATCATACTTCCACGGAGCCAAATAGGTTGTTAAAATCAGAAAAGTGTGTATGCCAAATTTTCGGGGTTCATAAATCGCTGAACCACACATGAAACTTTTTTTTACATTTACCGTGGATTACCGAAATGAATTTCATCCAAATATTAATTTGTAACACCGTGGTTTTACTAAGGCGATGACACGGCAAATTTGAAGTTATGCCGGGTAGCTTAAGTTCATCCGAAGAATGTTAAGAGTAACAACGAAACAAAATTTCTGTGCGAGATGCACAATTTAGTTTTCTGCCATATTTTTTCAGGTAGTCAATTTGATAAATTACGTCAAGTACTAGACTAGTGACTCTTACCTCAAGGCTGACAGCACGAAATAAACATTAGGAATCGGAATTTTACCAAACTAAGGTATATAATATTGTCTTGACTTACCCCGTTCTGATGTCCACACGCCAAATTTGAAGAAACCGGAAAACAAAGAAACAAAACTGGTTAGAACACAAAACAACATCAAAATTTCCTATGCATAACAAACATATAGGCTTATAACACATAACAAGAATACAAATAAGATTAAAACTCGTATGTAAATACTAATCATATTACGGTTATAGCATATATGTATGCTATTAATAAGGTTTTTCTGATTAAATTTTAGACTAAAGCACTGGCGTTCGTCAAAAGAAAGAGAAGGTCTCAATGTCCCCAACTTGATAAAGGTCGATGTAAATGCGTAAATAAATAACAGAGAATTTAGTTACAACAGAATTATAGAGCGTAAAAATAATTACAATTGGATATAGGCTGTTCACGGTAAACTAAGCATATTCGAAAGCTCTGCATAAGATCTACTTGTATGCACATTGTGTACTCTTCCAACCATATGTAAAATTCCATTGTCATTGTCGTGATCACTTTATTCATGTGTCGGTCAAGTGAGAATAAAATCATTATAAAAGAAAGTCTTTTACCAATTTGATAATTCTAACACTCTAATGCATTAAAACAACAGTTCACAAATGTTTACCAAACACTTTTGATTCGACGTTTGAAACATGGAATTATTTACCCTCCATAATTTACCAACTTTACTGGGCGCATGCCAGTCAGTACGCCCGTCAACATACAACGTGTTTCAAAAGGTAAGCGAAAACTTAAATATCATAAATAGGGGACAGAACAGAGCAACTTTCGACCAGGAACCCATGACCTCCAAAGGGATCTGGCGTCAGTACAAGGCGTTGATTGCAAGGACCTAGTTTACATGTCTGACAACATACCAATGAAATGCTGTTCAGTTGCACATGATTCATTATGCACATGGTGCAGTTATGTACTTGGGTTAACAAAAATTGGTCAAATTGACGACCGCCACATTCAACGCAGGCACTGCACTGTCGAACGAAACTTTGGCGCGCACTCTTGAATACCACAGGCATTTGATAAAATCACGCCAGATGCTGTATTGGGTTCTAGTATATCCGCATCGTCCACTGGTGTCTCCTACATTAAATATTTGATATGCCCCCCAAAATAAGTTATCAAGAGCGTCAAGTTCGGTGAACTGGCGTGACCTTGCAAGTGGGCCTCCTCTTCCGATCCAACGTCCAGAATACGAGCGATCCAGTAAGTTCCGCACTTGGGCCTCAAAACGTTCGTACCGTGGACTGTACACATACTGCCCCAGTAACGTAATATGGAACGCAAACAACCGATGGACCTCTGCACTCACAACTACCAACCTCACGTACACAAATGAAGCAAATAATAACGCGCGTACTACGTCAAACAACACATGGTCACAGTCTACAGACGGTCCTTTCAATCGACGTCATGCACTTTGGAAACATGGGTTCCTAGTGGAAAGCTGATCTATTCTATCCCCTCTTTATGCTCCTTAAGTTTGTCGGTAACATTTTGAAACACGTTGTGTATGCAGGTGGGGGCAGCGATATTTTCAAAAGTTTGAGTTCAAAAGTGCTCAATTAACCGTTAACAGCCTATAACTACAAACTCGTTTAGCTGTTTTACTTGCACGTGTTGAGTCGGAATCAATAAGGATTTTTCAAGCTTTTATTTTGCCTACCGCGTGATAGTGTGATACATTTTAATACCCACACTGTAAACATTTCTTTGTTTATGTGTGTATAACTCGAGAATAAAGCATTTTAAAACAGACTACGATTTTGCGCGGGAAAAACGGGCGCCACCGTGTTTATGTGCCTGTGACGTCAGTATACAAGTTTGACTTTGTTGTTTGCATTCAAATGCCTTAGCGGATAGTGTGTGCATTTGGAATTCTTATTATATTAGTAGTATATAAATGCCGGTTCTGGGACACCTGGCGCCTGGCAAGGGAGCAGGGGCAAATGGCGCGCGCTACGCAAGGCGGCCGCGGGGAGGGTGCGGGGAGGGGGGCGCCATTTGCCCCTGCTCCCTTGCCAGGCGCCAGGTGTCCCAGAACCGGCATTTATATACTACTTATATTTTCTTGTTTCGGAGGATTTTAATGTTATTGCTGTGTCATCGAACACCAGCAAGTGTTTCATAGTTCCACAAAGCAAAAATACAACTAAATGTACTCCTGATAAGATACATATGAATAGTTTATGTGAAAAAAACAAAGCGTGAAACATGCCTGAACGTAGTTAAGAACCGTAAAACACTACGCAATTTTTGACAAAAGTACATGTTTCGTGCCTAAAAATCATTTCAGCATTAAGTAAATATGTTTTCTTACCGTCATTGCACTGGCGTAATCCGTAACGCGGCAATGTTTATGTTAAAGGCGGTGCCTATACGGCCAACGAGTAATTACCCTTACGTTTCATAAAAACTTATGTGATTTGCACTATATGACAGGTATGCGTTTTTGCACTCTGCTAGTAATATCCGAAAATGTCTTTTGTCAGATATAAATACTAATAATTTTATCGTTGAAAATTGCTTCATAATTTTGATGTTATATGCTCCTGTTTATGTCCGTTACATAGGCCTACGTTTAAATATATTTCTTTAATCAAACTCCTTTCATACTAATTTATTATGCAGACGCTTAATCTTATTCTTAGTTTGTACGAATAATATTAAAAAAACTGGGATTCCAAAATGACATTACTAATATTAATATACGTACGGAAAAAGAATGTTCGTCAAATGTGTCTACAAAAGGCGTCGCGTTTTTTAGGATTGTGAGGTACGTAATTGCATATTTAAATTACGCATAACGACAGCGTCTAAAAGAAAGTAGTTATTCGTGAGAATAAAATTCTTGAAAAAAATATTTAACTTCACGTTTAAATTCACTGTCTGCTGCAGTATTAAAATGGTGTTTGCAAACGCCAACTATATTTCAAACATCGACGAAGGCAGCGATAATTGAAGCAAAATAATGTAAAAGTATCAGTAAATTTTGCAAGAGACATAAGTTTCGAAAAATAATCCCATCCGTTTTTAATAGTTTCTCTGTAATCAATGGCAACCGGCCGAAAATACATTCGCACGCATGCTGACATTATGAGAGTGAGACCAAAGCATGTACAACTACATCACACGTACGTTAGTCTAAAGCAAACAGTTCTGACTGTTTACAAAAGAGTTTGAAAACTTTACATTTTGAAAGCGTGATAATTTGAAAAATAAAGTGCACACGGGAATAATATTTTGCATGGTAGTATTAAACACGGTAATTATTTTAATTGCACAAATTAAAGTGTAATTGATTTTCAAGGAAAAATCCCTATTCCTAAAACCAAAAGTACACTGGGGAGCCAAAAGGAACTGGTATAGGCGTGCGTGTGCAAATAAAAGAGGTATGGAACCAATCAGAGTAACGCGATGCGGTCGGCAGCGCCTATATAAGACAACAAGCGTCTGGCAAAGTTGCTAGATCGGTTACTGATGCTACAATGGCAAGTTATCAAGATTTAAGTGAGTTTGGACGTAGTGTTACAGTCGGCCCACGAAAGATGGGACATAGCATCTCCGAGGAAGCAATAAAATTAGGATTTTCGCGTACGGCCATTTCACGAGTGTACCGTGAATATCGGGAATCCGGTAAAACATCACATCTTCGACATCGCTGCGGCCGGAAAAATATCGTGAACAAACGGGACAAACGACGACTGACGAGAATCATTAAACGTGACAGACGTGCAACCCTTTCTAAAATTGGCGCAGATTTCAATGCTGGGACATCAACAAGTGCCAGCGTGCGAACTATTCAACGGACCATCATTGATATGGCTTTCGGAGCCGAAGGACCACTCGTGTACCGCTGTTAACTGCACGACACAAAGCTTTACGCCTCGCCTGGGCCCGCCAACACGACATTACTGTTGATGACTGGAAACACGTTGCCTGGTCTGACGAGTCTCGTTTCTAATTGTATCGGACGGATGGACGTGTACGGGAATGGAGACATCTTCATGAATCCATGGACCCTACATGCCAACAGGGGACTATTCAAGCTGGTGGAGGCTCTGCCATGGCATGGGACGTGTGCAGTTGGCGTGAAATGGGACCCCTTATACGTCTAGATACGACGCTGACAGGTGACAGATACGTAAGCATCCTGTCCGACCACCTGCATCCATTCATGCCAATTGTGCATTCCGACGGACGTGGACAATTCCAGCAGGACAATGAGACACCCCACACGTCGAGAGTTGCTACCGTGTGGCTCCAGTCCAGGAACACTCTTCTGACTTTAGACACTTCCATTGGCCACCTAAATCACCGGACATGAACATTATTGAGCATATCTGGGATGCCTTGCAACGTGCTGTTCAGAAGAGATCTCCACCGCCTCGCACTCCTATGGAGTTGTGGACTGCCCTGCAGGATTCATGGTGTGAATTGCCTCCTGCATACCTTCAGACATTAGTCGAGTTCATGCCACGTCGTCTTGAGGCACTTCTGCATGCTCTTTGGGGACCTACACGATATTAGGCAGGTGTACCAGTTTTTTTGGCTCTTCGGTGTGACTACATAATATAGTTATCCATAATGACAAGTCCTATACAACTTTCACCTACAACTAGCAAAAAAAAATGTATTGCATATCAGGTAATTTAGGATTTTGAATAACAAAATATAGCCATTGGGCAAAAATTCGCAGTGTGTCTTCCTTAGTGAACAAGTTACATTGTGAAACTAAAACGAACACAAATGAAATTTCTGTAAAATTTACTATTTACCGTTATTGAATATTAAGAGCTAAAATAATGTTAAAATTCTAGCTGAGCAAAACAAATGTGTGGTTTTTGTTTCTGTACAAAAAAAATTAAATATTACAACCGCGTTCGTTTTTTATTTATAACATAATAAATGTATATTAAATACGGAATTTGTTAAAAAAAAATAATGCTCATGTGAATTTAGACAATTTCTTGTAATTTTTTGGGTGCCTTTGGTACGAGGCTACAGGTACAAGAATGCATCCAGATTAAACAGATATACGTAAATCGTGCGTGTTGTTCGAAACAGAAAGTTTGTCATTTGCTTTGCCTCCTTTTCATTTTCATCTAGCTGTACTTTAGATCCTTACGCCTTGTTGATAGCCACAAAGGTTCCATTTGCTCATGTGGTGGCTACTTGGATCGCATTCAAGATGTTGTGGGTCCGATTCCGCTTGGCTTTCTACACTCATTTTAGGCGTATGAGGTCGCATTTTCTTAAAAATCGTTCGAGACCAACATTTTTTTTTACAAGTTATAACCATATTAACTTTGAATGTTATCTCAAAAGTTAAAATTGAAATGCAGTCGAATCTCATGATAAATTTTCAAGAAATATTCTTCATGGTAGTCTAATAACATGCGTAATTATTTCGAGCTGTATTCTAACGTAATTATTTTTGTTCATTTTTGAGAATAGTACGAATAACCATACATTTAAAATTCCTATAGCTCGCTTAGTTAATTCCTGAAAAATATTTTTGCTGCGTTTTCGTACTTTTTCCATGCTGCTGTTTTATATTACAACAAAAAAGATTGAAAAATGCTAAAATTGTAAAAAAAAGAACTATTAAAAACCTTTGTATGTCCTTAATACGCGTCGTCTCAGCTCTTCATTCATTACGTTGAGTCCATTATTAGCAAATTTTTTTTTGTTAATGTTTAAATAAAAAAAGAATACTTGTCTTGCATTCCAATAACATTTTTTTTACAAAACGCAACTTAATTTTTTATGGGTTGATGTTTTTTACCGCGGAGATAAAACAAACCTTCGTGTGCAAGTACTATTTTGCCAACTGTATTTACATTGTTTACGCTGTTTAACAATGGGTCAGGAAACTATTTTTACAAATGTTATAAGTACACACATATTGTAAAACATTCACAAATGTTTACCAAACTCTTTTCATGGAACTACTTTCCCTCCACCGTTTTCAACTTAACTGGGCGCATGTCAGTCAGCAGTGTGCCCGTTAAAATATACGCAGGTGGGGGCAGTGATATTTTTCAAAGGTTGGTGTCGAAAGTGCTTACTTTACCGCGAACATATTTCTAACTATGGCGTTCCTTTACGCCGTATTGTAAAATTCTGTGCCACGCCATTAGATGTCGAAATTATTCTTAACAAAGTTATGTACCAATAATAACAAATCAATCCGAATTTGGAAAGAGAATGTTCATAACGAACAACAACATAAATGTTCCCAAGCATAGGCTGAAACTGAACCCCAGTCACTTCTCTTTACCTTAACATAAGTTAATTATTTAATTAATTAAAAAAATTACACAACTAGTTTTTTCTGTTTGCAGTTATAATTATAAACGTTATTTACGAAGTTTTACGATGACAAGCCTTTACGAGAACATGAATAGTTTGACCCACCCAGAGTATAACGAAACATGGCTGAAAGAAAAGGGTCCAGTTTTGTGTAAGTAAGTCAAAACGAACTAGAAGAGATCAACATCTGACGATTTAAAAATAACGGAACTGATGAATTTACAGGGCAACGACACTTCTTAATCGGCATGAGAAACGAAACTTTTCGTAAGGCTATTGAATACCAGAGACACCTGTTTATAAACGGCCCGTAAAGCTCGTGGCTGTGAAAATCTAACTGTCTGCAAACTCTCCTGCTTAGACAAATATATGATAAAATAACGGACAATCATTTTGGAAAAGAATCCGCATATAAATAACACAAAACTTGCTTTTTTTTTAATGTCAAAAATACTGAAAATGGAAGGGCGCAAACTACGTAAACTACGTAAATTATACCCAATAGGATCCCACCGTCAATAAAATCAGATGCACTGATTTTGTACAATTAAGTTATGTCTTCCTCCGCCATTGTAGTTTCTATGAGATACCATGACACCACTTCGCTATTCTTCAGATACCACGCAAAAAAAAACATAAGATACAATTAAGTTGTTAATAATCAAATAAGTCGGAAATAAAAAACTTGAACTCTATATTTGCATAACAGAGTATATAAAATAACGTAATTTCTCATGAATCAGAACTTGAAACCACACACGTCTAGTAAGGAAATTATTTGTTAGCGGTGTGGAGGGGGGTACACCGCAGTTGGAGCACAATCTGTGATGAAGCCAGCTGAACAGAAATGCCACGTTGATAAAAAAAACTGCAGCCTAACATCAAAACCATCTAAATTAAATTAAGAGATTACCACCAGAAAAAGAATGCCAGAAGGGTTACAGCAGTATCGTAAGTTTCTATCATACTCCACGCCATTCTGTGGGGATATTAATTTTAACTAACAAATTACTAAATTAAAATTTTTTAAAATTTATAATGTTAAGTGGATATTTATTTAAAACGTAATAAGCAAATAATAAAACATTTCTCCAAAAATAAAACCTCTTACGTAACACACCAACCCTCCACAACCATCTCTGTAAGCTGAACTTTCAATACGATACCAACATCACTCGAAATTCCTCTGCATTTTCCGAAATTATCGAAATTCTATATTCACGTTACATCGCATTAATGAACATAAATATTCAAAGCTAGAGCCATGTTTCACGTATAAAACTATAATATGACACTGTCAGAGAGACGAAGTCAGTATAGTGTTGGCCAGGCAATATGTATTTTTAAAGAAACACTGGTATTTTCAAACTTACGAAAGCAGTGATGAGAACAAGCGTGATTATAGCGACACGAAGCGACAAAAACATAACATACATGTGACTTTCTCCCTTCCTTTTTTAAAAGACAGCTCCCAGCCCTCCACTGCAACTCCGGCGCAGCTAATTCATGGGGCGCGGTTTTTTCCCCCTCCAGCGAGGGAGAAGGCCGGAGCTGCGGCTGAGTGACGACACAAAAACGCACTCTGCACGGGTATCGGCGACGGACGCTGGTCTTCTCTCTTCTCACGGTCGACCTGCTGGCTGGACGCTCCTGCGAATTGGCACGTTGCGGCGCGAACAATCCCCTGCCCCTGCGAATGACCCTCTGCGTACACGCCAGACAACAGCAACTAGCACGGAAAGGTATTTCGGTATGGTCCACTCCTGGTTACTTCAAACTTTCCTCAAGCCCCCCTAAAGTTGTACTTTCAAGCCTATTCCTCCGCATCGTGCAAATAAAGCTTAGCCAAGTCTAGAAAATCACACCAACGGGACAACGCGCCACATTCGTGCGCAGTCAGTTTAATCATGTTTTGCACCAGAACTATTTCGTACTAGGTATTACATTACATCTATTGTATCTCTGGTTTTATTTATATCAATAAAATATAAAATATTCTAGTTTATAGGATGACATTTAATTAAAAGTTCAATTCAACAAAAAAAAAACATATTTTAACGTCAACACAAGTATAAAACGCTGATGATACATAATATATTTAGGAAACAACCAAACACGTCAAAAAAGAGATGAATTTTCAAAAGGTTTGGTACAAAAAGAGTGAAGATACCACGGACAGACTAAAAAAAAAAATTGTCGCGGGTTAGCTAATATCAATTTAACATGCGAAATAAATAAATTAATGTTAGCAACGTTCTCTAATAATACACACCGCTCGTCGGTGAACCAAGATTCCACTGCAAAAACCGACCACTGGTGTGATAAAAACACGTTGACGCGGGATAGTCCTCAAGTTATCGAGGCACATGATCCAGGGACAAATCTGCAGGCACGTGTTGAACAAACCGTCCTCTCACCGCCCAATTATAAATTACGCGCTGATATAAAAGATACTCCGAGGAGTAGCGCAAATAAAAAAACTTATCTTAGCTGGCCGCTAACTATATATTAAAGGCTCAGGCTGTGTCCGAATTGACAGTTTAGTACATTAGTATTTGTGTATTTAGTACAGTTCAATTCGGAAGCTGTCAATATTCACTAGTTTAGCGATGGTTGCAATTTAGTATTTTAGTAAGTTTCGTTAGATACCATATACTAAAATATCAAATACGTCATCATTTAAATCGTCGTCTAATTCGGATCACATGAGCTTTTAGTAAACTAAAAGTGCCGATTCGAACACGACCTCAAGTCACCCTCGATCGCGTAGACAATAGGCCCTTATATTCTATTCCTTGAGCAGCAAATCGCCGGCTGAAAGTTAAACTCTTAAGGCACGGTCCAGTGCGTGTGGCAGTCTACCATTAACTCTCCACTGGGAAGTACAAACTTCGCCTAGGAACATAAAACTAAGAATCACAATATTGTAGAAACTACCAAATGGGAAGTTGTCGCGGATTACTTGCATCTACTAACGCATTGTGAGCATCACTCTGCAATAGAGAAACGCAATGCAACCAGGAAAAGTCAACGATATGGATACAACTATGATTTTTCGAGGTTAGGACCCCGCTAACGAACAGTGACAGCTGTAGGCGTTCTGGTAGCCTTACACTGATGAAGAACCTACAATGGACGTCCGAGTTTCACATAGGGGTATACAAAGGGTTCATATTACATTCTACGATTCAGGACCACATACGCGTTCCAATGCATTATTTCCTACTCGACATATAGATTTAATTTTAAAATTACTTTTTCTGTGTTAAAGCATTGTAAGGGATACTCTAGCCGACGTGTCGCTGTACTCGGGCACCTGCTAAAAAAATTAAAAAAAGGCTTCATTCTGCATTGACAAACTGGTATTAGCTAACTTAGCGCACATGGATGGAAATTGTAAATGTACATTGCCAAATTAATGTCTAAACCTTGATTCCACCTTCTCAGATAATGTATAATGACAAACAGAAAAGGGCAATCATCCCAAATAATGCATTTAGGTGGACGATGATCAATTGTTTCAAGCAAATTGTATAATTATAAAACCCTTTCAATTTAAAATTATACCTTACATATGTTCGCAAACTGTATAAAATAACACTTTCAGTAAGCTACGCCCAACAGAAATATGTTGTATCAGTTGATAGCTGCACAAACAAAACGGTATGAAACTTAAGGGCCCTACAATTATGATCAAAATCAAGAACACAAAAATGAAAAGTAAAGGCAAGCTACAGCGTTCATGCCGGCGTTGAAACAGAGCTTATGCCGTCTGTGTACACATGATATTTACGTATGCTACAAATACGGCGCTACAAACCAGAGCAGTTAGAGTGGGTGGTGTTGAATTGCAATTGGCGTGTATTCAACAGCAATGCCTCAAATAACTTGCGTGACTTAATTACGTGAGGAAGAATAATCGGGAAACTAAAGTCAACCCGAACTCAGATGATGGTGTCGTAAGCCCTGCGGGATGGAAATGTTAGTTTATCCTGCCAGATGATGCAGTAAACCTTGTTAGCGACCTAAAGGAGAACAAGGGGACGAGCATTTCAAAGTACGTTGTGTGTCAACACTTACGTCAAGTGGAAGTGTATGCCCAGAGCCTTACGAAATACACTGAAGAGCCAAAAAAAACTGGTGCACCTTCCTAATACCGTGTAGGGCCCCCGCGAGCACACATAAGTGCCGCAAGACGACGTGGCATGGACTCGACTAATGTCTTAAGGTATGCAGGAGGAATTTCACACCATGAATCCTGCAGGGCAGTCCACAAGTCCATAGGAGTGCGAGGCGGTGGAGATCTCTTCTGAACAGCACGTTGCAAGGCATCCCAGATATGCTCAATAATGTTCATGTCCGGTGATTTAGGTGGCCAATGGAAGTGTCTAAAGTCAGAAGAGTGTTCCTGGAGCCACTAGGTAGCAACTCTCGACGTGTGGGATGTCGCATTGTCCTGCTAGAATTGTCCACATCCGTCGGAATGTACAATGGACATGAATGGGTGCAGGTGATCGGACAGAATGCTTACGTATCTGTCACCTGTCAGAGTCGTAGCTAAACGTATCAGGGGTCCTATTTCACGCCAACTGCACATGCCCCATACCATGACAGAGCCTTCACCAGCTTGAACAGTCCGCTGTTGAGATGTAGGGTCCATGGATTCATGAGGATGTCTCCATACCCGTACAAGTCCATCCACCCGATACAATTGGAAACGAGACTCGTCAGATCAGGCAACGTGTTTCCAGTCATCAACAGTCAAAGGCGGTGTTGGCGGCCCCAGATGAGGCGTAAAGCTTTGTGTCGTGCAGTCAACAGCGGTACACGAGTGGGCCTTCGGCTCCGAAAGCCCATATCAACGATGGTCCGTTGAATAGTTCGCACGCTGGCACTTCTTGATGCCCCAGCATTGAAATCTGCGCCAATTTGAGAAAGGGTTGCACGTCTGTCTCGTTTAATGATTCTCGTCAGTCGTCGTTTATCCCATTCGTTCACGATCTTTTTTCCGGCCTCAGCGATGTCGAAGATTTGATGTTTTACCGTATTCCCGATATTCACGGTACACTCGTGTAATGGTTGTACGCGAAAATCTAAATTTTATCGCTGCCTCGGAGATGCTATGTCCCATCTTTCGTGCGCCGACTATAACACCACGTTCAAACTCACTTAACTCTTGATAACCTGTCATTGTAGCAGCAGTAACCGATCTAGCAACTTTGCCAGACGCTTGTTGTCTTATTTAGGCGCTGCCGACCGCATCATGCTGTTCTGATTGGTTCCACACCTCTGTTATTTGCATTGGCACGCCTATACCAGATTTTTTGGCTCTCCAGTGTACATCTCACAGGCTGCCGCTTACAAAGCTTCCCAATTAGCATAGTGTAAAGAACGTCGAGCGTGGATCGTGAACATTACGGCTCCGTCCTGTTTTACAACCGAGTTCAGGTTCATTCTTCGCAGTCATTCGGCGTCTTTACGTATGTCAAGAATGGGGGAGTAGCTACAGTCCTACTAACATTATTGAAGAGGATTATCATAAACCTGGCGGCATCTTGACCTGAAGCAGCACGATGCTGAGCTAATGCATATGCCTCCATGTGTTTGATCGTGGCTGTAAGACAGGCCAAGTCTACAGAGATGCAATTCTCCAACATTATTACGTCATGCTTTTCTGGGGTGCAATGGGTTCGCAATTTCTCTTTATGGATGACTACGTCCGTCAACATTGGGTTGCACACGGGACGAGGACACCACCTTTTCTGGATTGGCCGGCCAGGTCCCCTGATCTCAATCATATCGAAAATGCTTGGGACGCACTCGGGCGTCGTATTGCAAAGCGTGACTGATGAGAATAATACATGTTAATAATATGGACAAGCAGTCCTATTTTGTAAATACGAACAGTAAATTTTTATAACATTCTAAACGAATTAAGAAATTACAATTATATATTTTATTTCCATTAATACCTCTATTTCCACGAACTTGGATTCGCCCTAGGCAATTTATTACATTACGAATACTGAAGTTACAGTTAACTTTCCAACATTAATATCGTGACGTTTCATCACTGGAAGAAAACTGTATTCCTACAAATAAATTTAATATGTTTTGAAATTTATTAAATATTGGCAGAATATGAGAACTTTGTTTTGCAGCCTTCAACTATGGTGGCATGATGCGACTTTGCATGTTAGGGTTTAATGAATGAGTGTCACATTTGCTTTTCATAAACACGACATGTAAAGAATAATACAGGGTCTGTGACTAAAAATATAAATTATCGTCTTGCAATTAATATTTAATATTACAGCAAGAAAATGTCGGTAAATATCACTGCAATACCAGTGAGGTACAGCTGGCATGACAGGAAATTATACAGTTTACACCAAAATATTTATACGTTTGCCAGACGGAGCAAAAGAAATAATACGTAGACCATACTTTTTCACCATGTCACTATGACGGGCGCTGATTTCTCGTCTTAACGGGGGGAAGGAGGAGGCAAGTTCAATATTTATGTGATCATATCCACGTTCCGTTATCTCGCACTCTGTATAACACACACACTCACTCTTTCTCTCACTCTCTAACACTCCGTCTTTCTCACTCTCTCACATTCCGAATTTCTCACTCTTTCGTTCTTTCACTCTCTGACTTTCTCACTCTTTCACTCTCTCACTCTTTCACTCTCTCTCTCTTTCTCTCTCTCCTCTCTATCCCCCTATCTCTTAACATGTGTAGTATGTTTTATATTAAATATTCATTTATTTTTAATTCAGTATAAATCACTTTAAAATAGTAAAACAAAACGAGACAAGCAGTTCCCCATAAATTATAATTATTACAAACTGAAATAGTGACCGAATACTGTCTACGAACCCAGGTGGCTACACCCCTGTCGCCCTTGTACTCGGCGCCTATGACTAATATACCGCACCATGTCTTAGCGTGGTTAAACTCACACATTCTTCTTTACAAGCAAGACAACTTGACACTGACATGGCCGGCATGCCACACATCGATGGAACTCTGCTCGACTCCTCCTCTACCCTCCATCACTATCTGTGCGGGCATCTGGTTGCCTATGCTCAGAAAAGCAGCTCGAGCGTCCAAATACGAATAAATTCGAATGCGCCCCACTTTTGAATACTAACTCCGCTATCCGGAAACCGATATGCTGCACAAGCTAGAGTTTGCATACGGAATGAATGAATGACATCAGAAACCCCATCCGTTAAAACGTCGGATTATCGTACGGCTATCTCGACTTCAAAACACTGGCTCACGCGACAACAATGCCATTAAAGCTGTTATATAGCATAATTAATTAATCTTGGTATTAGTAGAAACAACACAATTGTACAGTGGCTCCAAAAATTATTTGCACACCCGCATTGTTAATTGTAGTTCCCCGAATAACCGTCCATAGCGAATGAAGATAAGATATACCTCTTCCCCTGACGAGGTCAATATCCACGTACTGAATTTTCTTCGCTACTCTGACGTTAGAAAAGTGCGAAAGTGAGACAACGCCGCAGCCAATAAAGTGTATGCACATCTCCCCTACCTTGAGTGGTTTGGCCAATCAACGCCATTCTATTACTTTCCGGGTCGGAAACCAACTCATCGGGGCCAAATAATGCACACTTAAATGCTGTGTCAAAGTGTGAGTGACGGAACAACCACGAGTCCGAAGCAACTCGTGCGGCTACAATTTGAAAGTCAGATTTATCGCGGAATAACACGAATACTGTCGCTGTGTTTCTCCAGTGTGAGGTACGTCATAAAGAGATTCAAAGAGACCGGGACACCATCCAACAAACCGCTACCATGGAGGCCAAGAGCACTAATGTGCAGAGAACGGCGGTAGATCATCCGGCAAATCACGAAAACCCCATCTGTAAGTGCCACCTCCTTAGCCTCTGACATTGCATCAAGGTCGGGCAAAAAGGTCAATGCGTAAACAATAAGGAACATATTGTATTCCACTGGTCTCCACGGCAGAAGCGCCAGAAAAAAAACCCCTTTATTAACTAGAGAAATCGGCAAAAGCACTTAAGAGTTTGCAAAAAAACCTATCTTGAAAAACCTCCGGAATTTTGGAACACCTTAATCTATTTAAATGAATGCAAGTTTAATAGATTTGGCTCTGGTGGGAAAATTTACGGGTGGCGTAAGTGAAACGCAGAATTACAAAGACAAGATGTGAAACATACGGTGAAACACGGCGGGGGTTATGAGATGTTTTGGGGATGCATGGCCTCTGCAAGCGTCGGAATTTATGGCGTTCATCGATGGTAGTGTGAACGCTCTGATGTGCATGGATGTACTACGCCATAATTTACCGGAGTAAATATCTGTTAGATCTCGAGAGTACCTTTTATTTCCAGTACGACCACGACCCCAAGTACGACGCTTTGAAAACGAGGGAGTGGTTGTTGTAGAACACGCCCCGAAGACTGAACACACCACCGCAGTCACCAGATCTCAACCCTATCGAGAATTTGCGGCATATGATGAATTTCAACGTGCGAAAATGGGTCACATCATCAAATAACAGCTTAAAAGTGTTCTCTTGGAAGAATGGGGTAAAATAACTCTAGAATTAACGCAACGGTTGGTACAGTCAATGCCAAGGAACATGCAAGCCGTTATTGATGCCAATGGAATGAATAGCATATGTTGATATCTCAGTTTTTGCGCATGAAAGTGTATTTCTCATTGGTACTCGTATTGTGCAAATACTTTTTTTGGCGGAGGACAATATGTATTTCTTTTTTTCTAGGTGAAGGTGGTTGCACACTGACAAATTGCCTCTAGTACTATGTCCATTATTTTGTTCTGTTATGGAATAAACTATTTTTGTGACGACTTGCGTACTTATTTCAGAACATTCGTCGCAAACATGGGTGTGCAAATGCTTTTTGTGGCCACTGTAACTAAAAACGAAATGAAAATACACATAAATGGTTACAACTGTGGACACAATATTTTAATCGCAAGACCAGCATGATTTTGGCAGTCTCAGGAACTAAGGTGAGCAGTCTGGCGATAAAAAAGATCTACAAGCAACATTAATAATTTACGTTGTACTGGCAACTGTCTGTGCCTTCCCCCTAACTGGCAAATAAATACTGCGTTGGCTAACAGTAAGTTACCATTTATAAAAGTTTATTTTAAAAGTACACATCATGACCTTACCAGTAATACGCCATTTACAAAAAATTTACTTTTTACAAAATATCATAACTAACTGCCAATAAACCGACGAGATTTAACAGTAAAATGAAATAATTTCTTTAAAAATTGTTTTCTCTATAGTTTGTGTTAATTGTTATGAGAATGATATCACGTAACACTAGATTTAAGTAAAAAAATATATATTTTCAGAACAATTTTGTGCCTAGTAAATTATACGGGTTTTCTTTGATCTTAATCAGATTTTGTAAAATAATTTGTAAAAGTGCAATTTTATTAGTTTAAAATCATACCTATTTAGTTACCTACACTTCATAACATGTTATGTTGAAGTATAAATGGAGGAAAAGAAATAAGGATTTCTTTCGCTACGTGAAATTAAGACCTTAATATATAGTTAAATCGAGTTTACGAATTTGGTTTCAAATGAACTCACTGGTTCGTCAACCAAATAATTTACGCAACTTTCAAGTATTATAGAATTTAATTTTCACATTATAACTTCCTATATTAAGTCTAATAAACAGTATTTATGACAATGAGACATAAGTCTGAAAATCTCAGTAAACTGGCCATGCATTATACGAATATTCGTACATTAGGACACAGGACATAAAAAATATAAATTTTAACCTCAAAGCACATATCAGATGATTCCTGTTTTGTGATCTGTCGTATTTCCGTGACACAGTTTACGCAAAATATGTAGATTTCTGTTCTGTATAAAAATGCTCGAAGCTCTTAATATTAATACCAAGGACTTGTATTTTTAACAATTTCTTAAATATTCAGAATCTGCAGGAAATAGACCAAATACTTGTGAACGCTACTAGTGTAATATCCGCCGTCCCCATCGGTCCTAATTTTTCAGTTCAGTGCCGCAGTTGCGGCGCGAGGTTAGTATGGAGCAGCACCGGAATGAAAGGGCGGGGGAAACGGGAGATTCCCGAGAAAACCCGCCGACCAGCGACATCGTCCGGCACGATTACCACATGCGAAAATCCGAGAGCGATCCCGCCGGGAATCGAAACCGGTTCGACTAGGTGGGAGGCGAGCAGTCTAACCGCTCAGCCACCGCGGCCCTTTATGTTCTAGAGATTCTGAGACTTCATATATATATATAACTTTTCGAATTTCCTGATGTTTACTGGCTAAAAATGCTCGGCTCCTAAGGCCAGGCGCGTTTGTGCCGCATTAGAAGTGAAGTGTGAAGCTACTTCTGAACGGTAATATCGGCGAGTGCATCCTTGTAGGTATTAAATGGTTTACTACGGGGTTAGCGAAGGGGAGAAGGGCCCAAATCCCGAAAATGACGCGGTGCGGTGTGCCGCTATTGTGCGGGCTGTAAGACAACAAGGTGCGGCTTCACAGTATCAGAATACAGCACGGCCGCTACAAGGCCATACATCCATCAGCCGAAGGTAATCTTCATTACGCACGACGTGTAAACGCCAGCATCGCTCAGACCTGCCACACACGGAAAGTATACAGTCCCAAAATCGTTTAGCTTACAAGCTGCAAACGGAGCGGATTCACTTAAGGCGCCATACACACGTAGACTGTTCCAAGTTTCTTTCCAGCAGTCCTGTGCAACAGACGAAAATTTTACTATAGGAAATTGAAACCAAATAAGGTGCGTACCGCGCAGTTACAGTAGCGAAAATATTTCCAACTTGTAAATTGAAACGTCTCAAATTTCACTACACAAATGGCTCTTGCCGAAGCCAAATTCGTAGTTGGACATCTCTTTATTTCCAATTAGATAATAGAGATTAACATGCCTTCCAAATTTATTTACACCACTGACAAAATCTATATAAAACACAAGCAACAAAATCATGAATCACTCAAACCTACGAATGGCAGTCGGTAAAATGACGCGCAGCTATAGATGTGAATGAAATAAAGAAATGGCCAGTTGGTTTGTCACTGGTAATGCTGTAACGTAGATATGACGATAAAGTTACTCCAAAGTATCATAAAAATTAAAATAGAATAAACACTTTACAGTACATACGTTTGTTGAGTAAGAGGTTAAACTTAACAACTGAATGAGGAATTATAATTTAAAAATTAATAAAAAATAACAGTACGAGGAAAATTAATTTTTAAAACTAGACAAAAAATATTTTATAGTGAATTCGGTATATCAATGGTTTAATATTACTAAACCATATCTATCTAAAGAGTGGACCTACGAATACATACTCCGGCGAGTTTAACTTATACTTAATAGTAAAAAATCACGTATATAGAACTAGTACTGTACTACAAAACCCTAACCAAAGTCGTCTAAATGTTAATAATTTTGTAGCAATTACAAAATTTCAACATGATATAATTTTTTGCAGTGTAGAAAAATTTGAGAAAATGCAGATTAGCAATACTCTGTTGCCAGAAACAAAAAAAAAATCTACGACGTCAAACACTGTTTGACATGACTTACACAAAATTCTTAGAAGAATTTTTGACATGTCTCGATTTATCGTAATTGCATGCAAAAAAATAATAAACAGGAAAAATAATATTACAGTCACTGGTGCAACCAAGAAAAAAGCAAAGGACTTTTTTCAAATAGTCACTACATTAGAAGTTCAGCAATAAAAACAAATAACTCTAAATGAAATAAAGGGCGAACAATGAAACTAAAACGCCCCGTAAACCATTACAGTTCCCTTCCCTAAACACAGAGCTAATACCAGCGTTAAATAAAAACTCTGCCAGCTGAAGCCTAAAACGCGAAAAAGAGTTAGAACAGTTAATTATCCGGCCTTAATCACCAGGCTTACAGCCGTGACACGTCTGGGTACGACAGCTCCTGCTACACCCCGTGACAACTTTCGATGGCTTCACGAGATAACAGCACGCGGCGAGCTTTATATTCACACTAACAAGGTTCAAGAGTCCGCTATAAATAGTTATTTTGAGTATACCTCCGCATACTGTTCCAAGTCACGCTCACTACAATAAACGTGTTACCATAGTAAAACTGTTTAGGAAAGCTCCCACAGAAGACGATGGAACAACTTGCGCCAGGTGTCATAACACTCGTCCTGCCACAAAACTAGACGATGAGAAACACCCGAGGATTCCAATTATAACGATTTCGACTCAAATCGGTATGTTATGTATGTACTGCATTAATTCAGACTATGTGCTCGACATTCAGAATTTATTAGGTATTTGTATTTTGTATGTTTTTTTTACTCGTATCTGTATTATTATTATTTGATTATAGTTATTAACACTGCATATCATATAAATAGTTTATGCAAAAAATATTTAATAAATACAGTAGTAGTTAGAAATGATATGTTCACCGTCACGCGGAGTCCTGGAGGGGACGAGCCGCGGTCATCTTGGATGACGTCATTTATTTCTTTTTTTTTTTACGGCGGCCATGTTGCAACCAGTACAGGTGAAACAGCCAAATTACACCTAAAACTTCCCGAATTTCCNGGATGACGTCATTTATTTCTTTTTTTTTACGGCGGCCATGTTGCAACCAGTACAGGTGAAACAGCCAAATTACACCTAAAACTTCCCGAATTTCCCTCAAAAAATGTTTTCGTTCAATATCTGTCCACAATGTGGCTCAGTGACTCCTTTTTGGGCAAATGAGGAGTGAGGAGTGAGGAGCGGGCTACGCAAGGCTCTCGAAAGGGTCTCGTCTCCGATTGGCTACGTGAGGCTCTCGAAATGTCCTCGTCTCTGATTGGCTATGCGAAGCTCCCGAAAGGATCTCGGCACCGATTCGCTACGCGAGGCTCTCATTACGTACTTATAAACATAGTTAGCTATAATTACCGAACCGTTTAAAATACAGTCACCAAATACATAACATACACATCACTCCCATCAACGGAAATGATCGCAGCATCATTTATGCCCTAAACGCTATTTCTCGAGGAACAGTACCGCACCCTTACTGTGCCAGAGCTTACCAAGCAGATGTTTGATGTCAAGAACATGATGACTGCCTGCGATCGACGCCACAGTCTTTACCTCACAGTTGCTACAGTCTGCCCTGGCCACATCTCCATGAAGGAGGTGGATGAGCAGATGTTGAACACCCAGAACAAGAACAGCAACAGCTTCGTTGAGTGGATCCCGAACAATGTGAAGACTGCAGTTTAACAAAGTCACCAAATTCGTAACATATGCATCGCCCCATCAACTTATAAGCAAAGTTGACTGTAATTTCCGAACTGTTTAAGATATAGTCACCAAATTCGTAACATAGACATCGCCCCCGACAAAGAAAATGATCGCATGGTTATTTATATATTGTGTGCATTTATGAGCATAGTTGGCTGTAATTTCCGAGCCGCAGGTGTGTTGGGTCTGAAATAGCCCAATAAAACACATCGGCCTGATCGCACTCATCACTATCTGCGAAGATTGACGTGAAGTCTAACTACCTATTTTCTGAAGACCCCAAGGACCTTGTTTATAGACTACGGGTGTTGGTCCCATTGCAGAGAAGTGGACATATTTCTGTCGGCGAAGAGATAAATTAGATTATTAATGAACTCGAAGCTAAAGGCTTTATTGAATGACATATTATGCATGTGTATGATTTGGTTATAAATATCAATAAATGTAAAAAAAAATGAAATTTGTTATTATACTTTTTTATTGACTAAGAAATGTACCTACTGCTATTTGCTTATAAATTACTGACAGGTTGCAAGTGAATGTCTTGCTACAATACTTCCAACTCACTTCCCGATGAACAACAAACATTATCTTTAGACTTCTTGCTATATCTATTTAGACAATCACTGCGGGAAAACATGCTGTGACTACTTTCATGTTATCGCGATGTAAGGAGCAAATCTTCAGAGTCCCTTGCTGTTGCCGATGCAGTCACAGATGGTAAGTCTTCAACCAATGATTCCATCTTTATATTGTAACAACGTACGTGATCGTGGTAGACGTAACGATCTGCTTTGATACGATTATCATGGCGTGATGGTTCGTGTTGTCTATCTCGGGTTGTCAGAGCGTGAGCTGCTTGTTACCTGCTTATAAATGCCCGACAGGCTGCAAGTATTTGAGATGAACATAAATTGAGTACGATCATGTACGAAAATATTTTGTTGGAGATATAGTTCATTGCAGTATTTGCACGATGAGCTCGATACTTAAATATGTATATATATAATACAGAATTTTTTTTTCGAATTGCATATTATGTTTTATTTTTAACTCTGAAATGACTGGTCTCTCTATGGGGTTTGAACCTGCGATGCCTTATTTTCAAGGATGATGTATTGTCTCCAGTGCCGTCAGGGTACATGAGTTATTTCTTATAAACAGCACATAGCAGTGTCGTCTCTCTTGCGGGACTAAATGTTTGAATGTATGTTTCGTATGTGCTTACAGTTGTAACACTACAAATGTTATGTATTCAAATAAGTACATTTATATATTTATTATTATAAACTAGACAAATTGATACCTTGTAATGTATAACTGAATTCCTCTCATATAGAGAAGTGTATGTGTGTGAACCTGGAGTCTACTAACGCAAGCAACTCTCTCTTGTCCGGTGTTCTGTGTCATCTGTTCGACTTGCCGAAACCTGCAAGTTGCTCGCGTCGCCGGCCGACCATCTGAGTTGCCTCACATATTTTCCTGTTAGTTGTTCGCAAAACAATGGTTGGGTCAGACGCGTTCAGCTGCTATTGTTGTACTCTGAATGCGATGGTTTCGTTTCTGTCGGTTTGTAAGGAAGTCGTCTGCTCTTCTGTTGTAGTGACCAGGACAGCCTGGTATTGTATAGCATAGTTTAACCTACAGAGTACAGTCCACGACACTTGTGTAATATGTAATTGCAATGGTAGGCAAGTGCTTATAACTATTTTTCCCTTATATTTTTTATATCTGTTTGCATCAATGTATAGCAGTGTTGACCCTATCGCACCTATTCTTCTCGGCTTCGTAAAAGTTTTTTTTCGACTAACATGATGTATAGCACATGATGTTCGCACAATATACATAGGTTGTTAAGAGGTTATAACTATTTGCATTAATAATAATTATTTTGTATCTGTTTATATCAGCACGCTACCTTCAAAACATCCTAGACATGGGAAACAGCTGAGAATTCTGTTGTCATGCTCCAGATAGACAGGTAGGAGTTTGTAGATGGATTTCATTTCGTGTTGTACATTTGTAAGAAGTAATTCTTTAGGCTAGTATGCAAGCTCGGTATCTGAGTGCTGCAAGTGATTTAATCTTTCTGATTGTCGTGATAGTTAATAAAATTATCTGACCACTATAACAACGTCCTATCGTTTTCATAAATGTCTTTTCGAAGACGAGAGAATGAAGTTCTGAGTGATGAATGGTGAAACAAACTGCTTTTGCAGAACTAAATGTGAATAGGGTGGGTGGAAGCGATATCCCCTATCAACATTAGTATATTCGAAGCAATATTTTTAATAGTCATGCTTGATGTATTCAAACCAAATAAATAGTTAACTTGCACTGTATAATTGAATTGCTCTCGTAAAAGGACATCTGTGTGTAATATGTGATTGGGATGATTAGTAAGTGCTTATAACTATTTTCCTTTTCAGTTTATTTTTTATATCAGATTGCATCAGTGTTAATATTATCGTTCCCACACTTCACAGCGGAAATTTCGTTGCCTAGCATAACGTACAGCGCACGATGCTCACGCATGTGTATTTGTTAGTAAATGTGAGTAACTATTTACTTTTATAATAGTTTTTTTTTAATCGGTCTCAGTGCGTAGCAATATCGTCTCTATCTTTTGCGCGACTAATAGTTTAAATGTGTGTTGTTTCATATGTGCTAACAGTTCTGCTAATATATAAATGATACATATTCAAAATAAGTACATATATATATATAGTATTTAAAAATGATAAATTATTTGTTTGTACTGTCTAACTGAATTCCTCATCGTAAAGGAAAGTGCATGTGTGACTCGGCTGAACTGGCACCCTGGAGCCGGACCCAACTCTCTATTAGTTAGTGTTCTGTGTCATCCCTTCGCTTGTCGAGACCTGCTAGGTGTTCGCACTGGCTGTCGGCTGTTTGGGAAGGTTCTAAATCTTGATCGCACGAAGTCGGTCGCGTCGGATATGTTCCGCTGCTAGTCATGTGATTGTTGGCTGATCACTAAATGGGAAGGTTTCGTTTCAGTCGATTCGTAAGGAAGTCGTTTGCTATTCTATTGTACTGGTCAGGACGGTCTGTTATTGTATAGCGAAATTTAACACACACTGGGTACAGCACTTGACGCTTGTGTAATATGTAATTATGATGATTGGTAAGTGCTTATAACTATTTTTCTCTTTACATTTTCTTTTTATATCTATTATATATGGACTGTTAAAACATTGTAATTATATATATATTACTTTTTTTTTATTCTATGTCTAGTTGTAAGGGTTACTCATGTTAACATGATTCAAGTTGCCGACCTTTGTGTACGACTAATGAAGAACGTTTATAATATCATATAAGTATTTTACAGTTACCATAAGTATACACATCATGCACATATCACATTTGTATGTATCTTGCTTTCTGCATATCGCAGTTAGTTGTAAGTTATCCATACTGACTTTTATTTACGTTTACTTTTTCACATTTACATATCCAGTCTGGATGTTATTGACCGGTTAAGGAAGACTAGCTGTCGCTAAGGGGGATCGAGTTAGTAGACACTTGCGCTACCATGCGACCAGGGTGGTGGTGACGGGTATTGATGTGTGCATGCAGGACGATGTGTATGCATGTGCTGTTTCAGACCCTACACACATGCGGCTCGGAAATTACGACCAACTATGCTTATTAAGACTCATAAAGCATAAATGGTCCTGCGTTCATTTTCGTTAACGGAGGTGATGTCTATATTACGAATTTGGTGACAGTATTTTAAACGTATCGGAAATTACAACCAACAGTGCTTATAATTACCCATAGGCATTAATAACCCTGCGATCATTTTCGTTGACGGGAGTGATGCGTATATTATGAATTTGGTGACTATCTTAAACGGATCGGAAATTATAGCTAGCTATGCTTATAAGTACGCAATAAGAGCCTCGCGTAGCCAATCGGAGCCGAGACCCTTCCGTGAGCCTTGCGTAGCAAATCGAGGTTGAGACCCTTTCTAGAGCCTCGCATAGTCAATCGGGGCCGAGACCCTTTCGAAAGCCTCGCGTAGCCAATCGGGGTTGAGACCCTTTATAGAGCCTCGCATAGTCAATCGGGGCCGAGACCCTTTCGAGAGCCTTGTATAGTCAATAGGAGGGCCGAGACCCTTTCGAGAGCCTTGCGTAGCCAATCTGGGCTGAGGCCCTTTCGAGAGCCTCGCGTAGCCAATCAGGGCCGAGACCCTTTCGAGAGCCTTGCGTAGCCAATCGGGGCCGAGAGCCTCGCATAGTCAATCGGAGACGAGACCCTTTCTAGAACCTCGCGTAGCCCACTCCTCCCTACTCATTTGCCCAAAAAGGAGTCACTGAACCACATTGTGGAGTCATCGACGGAAATTGAAGGAAAAAATTTTTGGGGGGAAATTCGTGAGATATTCTAGCAAATGTGGCCGTTTTTATCGGTACTGGCGGCCAAAATAGCCGCCGTAGGAGGAAAAAAAAGGGGAAATGACGTCTTCCAAGATGGGAGCGACTCGTCCCCTCGACCCCGCGAGGACGGCAGGTGGCGGTGAACATACCATAACTACTTACAGTTTTTACGGTATTCAAAATATCTTCAATTGATTCATTTTTACTGTATTATTCATAAGTGAAATGCAAAACGTGTACTTTAACTTTTCAGATAGAGAAATGTTTCTTTTCGTAACTTGATACGCTATATTGGATGAACAGCTTTTAATTATCTAATTTAAATACCAAATTTATGACCAGCGGTCTCAAAAACTCCAGTGTCAAAATTTCTACGTCAATAAATTAGTTTTCAGTATTTTTGGCCACGTTTTGGGGAAAATTAGGTTTACTTGTTTGATTTTACCTCAAGTAATGTTTAGAGAGGAGTTATTGCATCGAAATATAGCAAATACTGCTGGTTTGAGACCCAGACAATACAGGATTAACAGTTTTACGTTCCTTCATCCTTAACGGAACAATTTATGCACAAAGCGAGAAACTATACAAAAAGAACATTAAATAAATTAACCACTAAACAATTCTTGCCACAAGTAGATTAAAAGTGTGGTCCAACACTTTTTGCGTGGTAGTTAAATAAAACATGCACACCTATCACTTGTGTTTTAGAAACGTCGCGGTTTTCTGCCGGACTCTTCGATAGGTACCGTCAGATTCGACAACTTTGGGCCAGCGACCCAAAAATGGGCCACAGCTGCTTTCAGAACGAGCGTTTAAATAACATATTGATTTTCAATTGACATTTGTACTTATTTTACAAAAAAACATGTAAAAAACATATTAAACATTGAGGGAAAATGTAAAAAACAAAAATTTATACAGTTTTGACTCGTGAATAATTGTAGCGTGACAACATTGGGCCAGGGCACGTTTGACACGTATTTTAATGGGACAAGAAGACGTGGCCCATAGTTGACTTACTTGTGTATACAACAATGGGTCACACAAAAAAAATCCCCCTCCTTTCCCTTGCACCTGGATTTGTTTTGGCCACCAGATTACATTTTTGAGATGTGTAATTATGCTGGATAAAATTCCCAGCCCGTTATCTTAATAAAAAAAGGTGATTATGCTTGCAAATATCAAAAAGTTGCACAAAGTTGTAGAGTTTTACGGTAGGTTTACACGGAAACACAAAACTGAAGAGCTCATTAGATTACCTGTTGGCATACTGTTTTGAAAAAGAAGTGCCAAATAAATGTTTAACTGTTAAAGTGTATTCGATGGAGGACTTGAGTTTTAAAAGATGTTTAATCTGATACCATTTCTTCTCAAAAAGAAATAGCAAACATTTGGATATTCGTTTCAATGAACTATGAAGAATTCATTACGTCATAAATCTGATAAACATTAAAAAAAAAAAAAAACCTGCATGGCAATACTTGCAAAACACGGACTACATGAAAACTAAGGTAGTGGGCAAACTAATAACAGATCCAGCAACACTTGATTTCAATTTACAAGTTGATGAAGCGTAATTACACAAACGCCAAGCACGAGATACACGACTACTTTCTACTCGTGAGCAATGTCGAACACAGAATGCATCTTAAACGGACAACACCGCACACTCAATACGAACAGTAGGAACATGACATCGATTTACTACATGCAGTGAAGGCAACTACAAGGCTGTTCTCATCCTCGCACAGCGATCTCTCAAGTTCATGGCAGGTGATCNGCTACATGCAGTGAAGGCAACTACAAGGCTGTTCTCATCCTCGCACAGCGATCTCTCAAGTTCATGGCAGGTGATCGTGTATCCTGTTTCCAGAAGATGCAAATCCACGATAGCATGCATCCACACACAAGCACAAATTGCAATTCTATTTCCCCATTCTCGCTCTTTCGACTCAGTTAATGTTTGAACAAGTTCAAGTCTGCGAATGGGCAGGTATCCACCCACTCATAAACATCACTTCAAGACTGTGGCAAGGGTATTTAGGGTGGAGTGGAGAGATGTGGGCGGCTTTTAATATCGAGGTCTTGAGAGCCAATGAAGGTGAAGTGAGGTGAGTATGGAGCAGCGCCGGAAAGCGAGGGCGGGTGAAATGAGATATCCCCGAGAAAACCCTCCGACCAGCGTCATCGTCCGGCACGACTACCACATGCGAAAATCCGAAGAGCGACCCCGCCGGGAATCGAACAAGGTTCGTCTTGGTGGGAGACGATCAGTTTAACCATTACACCACCGCGGCCCCATTCCCCTTGAAACCCCACCTACCAGCAGCGTCGTCCGGCACGATTTCCACAAGCAAAATCAATGAGCAGCCTTACCGGGAATCGAACCCGGTCCGCCTAGGTGGGGGGCAAGTATTCTAACCATTACACCACCACGGCCCCTCTACAGTGTACGTACTTAGGAATAAAGAGGAGAACTCCTGCCGTACGCACCATCAAAACTGCGCCTCTAGCGTGCAACATGTTGGAACGCCGTTCGCCAATCAGCGCTGGTAACGTACTTGACAACTTGCAGTCGAGCCTATTTTGTATGTACCTAGTGCAGCACGCAGTAGCCAATTAGACACAAGACCCGCTCTCAAAGCTTAGAGCAGCCAGTCACAGGATGGGTACGCCCACATCAAAGGAACCGCCGCGCCACTTCGACTCTGTATTTATCTACTCTGTAACTGTCGTTACTTCCTAAGTCTGCAGTCCTACGAGCTCTCGTCTACACTAGAAGCTTACGTTTATGATAAATTCCACCTCCAAAGAACATGCAATACTACTCCGTCATTAATGAAATGAGAAAGGACCATGCTGTTTTATATACACCGTTACGCGCGGACTCCCACACTGGCCGCGGACGCCGTGTTACCTAGTTATGCGCGGTCCCGGCGCTGTGGGAAGTGACCCAACTCTCCCCTCACGCTCACCGCTCGATGGCGAGGGAATGATTGACAGCCGACCTGGCTCGCGTCTAAGCCCCTCCTCTTCCCAGACAGAGAAGACAACATGAGCAAGAACTTTCTGCTAACAATTTTCCTCGGCGCAACGCGGCATTTGAAGGTTCTACTATGAATTGAGGCGCTCAGAGCGCTCTAGAATATTTCAGAATTGTGTAACATGGGCTGAATTAAGTTGGGACTATATAAAAATAAAATACGTATTTTATTGTAAATACTGGAACTGTCACATGAGGACATTTAATATATAAAATAATTCAGTACGTTTTGGTACACTGTTAATTGGAACAGATTTTAGTTATTTGACTACATTAATTTCTGTGAGGTACTGGTCGATTATGTAAAAATAAAAAGTAAAAGTCTTTATTGTGAGATATTAGGTCGAGTGTATTGTAGCGTTTGAAAAAATAAGGAAATCATTATTAAGTATTTTATTAATAAAGACTTCCATTCTTTAAAAAAACCTAGGTAAGCCCAACAATTGAGAAACTGCAATATACGCGCATATATAGAGATATATACACACATATGTAATAAACACATACAAACATGCACATAAAAACACAAACAAATACATAAATATAAACACATACACACATATATACAATCATGTATATACAAACATATATACAAATACACATATCCATGCATATATACAAATATACGTACACAAATATACATATATACAGGTTGTTACGCCTAACATGGACACTCCTACAATTTCCGGAACGGTTGCAGATCACGAAATGCTGTTTTCGCTAAATGAAAATACTTATTATAATTTATTTAGATGTAATGGCGGGATGGTTGCATATTCGAAGTTGGCAGAAGTGGCGCTGGCGAAGTGGTGACATGACATGGCGTGTTTTTTTTTTTCATGAACGAAGTGCTCATTTTTCTCCCTGCAAAAAATACTTAAAATGGCATCAAGTTTGTACGCGTTGTGTTCTTTAAACCAACCTAGGCAAGTTACGATGTTGTGATGAATCTCCGTTTCCACAGCAGGAATAAAACTGTAACGTGTGTCATGACCGCTGCATGTGAAAGGGTGTGTGTAACTGCAAATATTGGACGTGCGAAATTTATACGTTTTAATGGTAAACTGTTCTTATGGCTAAATTATTTGAAAGTCNGACTGCAAATATTGGACGTGCGAAATTTATACGTTTTAATGGTAAACTGTTCTTATGGCTAAATTATTTGAAAGTCACGTCTGGTCATTTATCATAACATTGTAACTGTGTTCTAGGTGTTTGAAACACAACTGAGTAACGTGCTTACGTTTATGTGATTTGAATATTTGCCACAATCCCAACAAATTACTAAAGCCAGCCAGAAAAATTTTAAATAAATAATTTAATAAACTTTGCAAAAATTGAGTACCTATGCAAATACATATGAGCGGAATAAAAGTTATGGTATGCATATTTGTGTGCATGTTCACCACTGTCTTTTACGTTTGTCGCTGCTACGTACAAAAACAATTAGTGACACGAGTTGAGTGATTTAATTTACTGTATTTTTCGTTGGTTTGGTTGCTCCTTCGTTTTGATATTTATTCCTAATGAGAGCGTCTTTTTGACGAAATAAGCCAGCACATATCAATGACAAGAGGTTAAATACTACAGTTATTTCCCCCATAGTTGTAACAGGGTTAAACACCTTCGCAGCAAAATATTAACGTGTATTATGATGTGTAAGGTGCTATATCATGTATAAAACAAATGTGTTAACAATTAAAAATAATAACTATAATACTATTGTCAATACAGAAATTGTTAAAAAGTTATAAATCTGACCTAATTATGATTATAGGCCTGAATTGTGAGCATTCATACGTAATGGTTTTTTTAATTATGGCAGAATTCTTTGAACAGCTGAAAACAGTTAACAAAGCATTTGACAGTTAAAACGTATAAGTCACATGGCAGAGTTTATGTTTACATGTAGCGGAAGGATACGTAATCGGTAACAAAAAGTATAACTTTAGCAGTGCTTCAGAAAAGTGTGAAGTAACCGTGAATAGCCTATATAGGTGTATTCACGTGTATACTGCAGACAACACATTATAAGTCCGAATAACGTTGATGCAGGGCAGTACATCGTGCCGTCCACCTTGCCCCTCCGTAGCACTATCATTCAGCCTCTTTCATACACTGTTAATTGTTCCTACGACTCTCCTTGTCCTGGTNCTTGCCCCTCCGTAGCACTATCATTCAGCCTCTTTCATACACTGTTAATTGTTCCTACGACTCTCCTTGTCCTGGTCTCAGGATCTCCTTCGATCATTAAGGGTGCAGGCCACAAAAAAAAACATTATTTTATGTTTGTACGAAATAAAATTCTGCTTGTAGACTTAATTTGTAAATACTCTTTCCTCTCATTAGAAAATGTTATATTGTATAGTTTTTGCATTATGACAGTCAAAATCCCTATGTCGGTATTTTTGGGTTTTAAGAAATTTTTAAAAACTGCAAAAACTTTTCATACAGTCATTTTAAATTTAAAAAAAACGCATTGTATCTTATTTTAATGTGAATTTTCTCATGTCGGCAAGTGAGATAGTTTTTATAATTTGTANTAAAAAAAACGCATTGTATCTTATTTTAATGTGAATTTTCTCATGTCGGCAAGTGAGATAGTTTTTATAATTTGTAAGTCCCAAAAATACTGGATTTGTAATTTTGGCATGTCATTATGCAAACAATATGGACTCCAAAATTTTGTAAATAATGCCTACAAGCTGAACGGTAATTCGTACAAATATAAAATAACAATTTTTTTTTGTGACAAGCACCCTTTATCATGCCTGGTGAGTAACGAGCGTATCATACGGCATGCGCGGTTCTCAAGGCTTTTATATACACCATACGAAGAACGACGGCATTGGCCTAGTAGGGCGTACGTGCAACCATCGTCGCGCTAAATTTACACCGTCTGTATTAAACCCATCGATATGCCTGTTTAGCAACTTCACGATTAGTGAAAAAAAATTTTTAGAATGCGCAAATTTTCGTGGCAAGATATAATCACATACACATGCATGAGGAAGTATACCAGAAACATTTAATTGTCTATTAAGGTGGCCGCCTGGGTAGGCCGCCGAAAGTTGTGCAGAGCTCCAGCAGAAAATTTATTAAAAAACCGTCCCATGTGTCTGAGTGAGGTCTGCTTGCGAATAGCATTTAAGAAACGTTACGCGTCTCTATACGTTTTCCAGTTCCTAAATTTTTCTCTAAAGCAAGTTTTTGTGATAGTGGAAATGGCTCAAACAGGTGTTTTCACAGTCATTTTTAGGCAAAAACATTCCGGCACAAAACATTAAAAAAGAAATAGAGAAGTGCATCAAACCTCTACTTTTATTATTACGTCATAAAATTGTAGGGTCTTCCCTGAAAGTCTCATAGCGGCGCGTTGTCGACGGCAATGCTGCCGCCAGTTCAGTGCTTTGCGCGTAGAGGCGATGAGAGAGTTAATGCGCATGTCTCGATCGCCCCTAGCGCTGCCACGCTTTTAGGCCTCAGACGTGCAAAATTTCTTCAACCAGGCGGTCACATTAAGATAAATGGTGCCACTTATGCGGGTGAGTTACATGTTACCAATTTGCTATAGTAAAAACAATACAATGATTTTGGAATAGAATTACGCAGAAAGTATGTAAAGTATAAAGGTTGAACAGTTTTTGGTAGGAATATTATATTTTTTGTTACATAATTGTTGTAGCTGTATGCATTACGGCACAGTTTATTTATAATGTCTTATGTGAGGCACGTTGTCAATTAACCGTCTACATCTGAAGATAGTAAATAGCAGTTTAACGAGGGCACAACAAAAATCGCTAAAAACCTAACTTCTGTAAAGGGTACTAGCACAACAAAATTGTTTTACCTAGTTTTCATAAAATTTCAAAACCTTTACGAGGAAAATAAAATTAATACAAATAGAACCGTATTTAACTTTTTTTTTTAATTATTCGTGGATTTTTACATAATAAAAATAGTAAGTTTGCTGATTACGTAAATAGCCAAACGTATTTATAGAAACGTTGTCTTAAATTAGTTAAGTAACGTATTACCGTACAAGCACGCGTGTTTTTGTTTAAGCATGAGAGTTAATGGTACTGCATGCTAAATCGGAATTATTGTCATAGAAATAGTACCGTTTCTAATGTACGAGCAGTTTATTATTTCCCGTCGTTTAAAAAAAAAANCTTAAAACAAAGAAGCTGAATGTTAATGTATATCTCGAAATGACGCAAGGTAATATAACATCTCAAAACGTAAGGAAGCTCAACTGGAACGCCCTATTACGTACTGCAATTGCAAGAAACGAACACACTTGTAACAACGAAAATACACAGCTAGAATTACGTGTACCAGAACATTCTTAATGGTAGTACCCGATGATTATCACCATGACGGAAGTTACTTCAACATCAAAGAGATAAAGTTAGACACAACCGTTGCGCCATTACACCCTAACGGCAGCGCTAGGTAATTCAATTCAATACTTCTCAAAAGAAAGGTGGTTATCAACATTACATTGCCTTCAGTACGATAAGAACAAACNTAATATAACATCTCAAAACGTAAGGAAGCTCAACTGGAACGCCCTATTACGTACTGCAATTGCAAGAAACGAACACGCTTGTAACAACGAAAATACACAGCTAGAATTACGTGTACCAGAACATTCTTAATGGTAGTACCCGATGATTATCACCATGACGGAAGTTACTTCAACATCAAAGAGATAAAGTTAGACACAACCGTTGCGCCATTACACCCTAACGGCAGCGCTAAGTAATTCAATTCAATACTTCTCAAAAGAAAGGTGGTTATCAACATTACATTGCCTTCAGTACGATAAGAACAAACNGGTAATTCAATTCAATACTTCTCAAAAGAAAGGTGGTTATCAACATTACATTGCCTTCAGTACGATAAGAACAAACTCCGCACTAGATGGTTTCAACATTTCCAGGTAATTAGGCTTATTAGTGCTAATTAGGCTAATAAGACTAATTAGTGCAAACAGTAGCGTATGTGTATGTGTGTGTTCGCGCGCGTGAATGTGTTGGCTCTTAGTCGACTAGGCATGGGGTGTAACACCCTAGTTCAGTAAAGAGAGTGGGGGAAGTAATTAACACATAAATAAATCAAATAAATAATACTGTGGCTGGAGTATTACCCCAAATTATTAAAATCTTGTTAAAAGAAATTAATCGCCTAGACATACCAGTTAGGGATTTTAAAAAGTAGAACTAAATGAACAAATTTATTTATTTGTAAACCTAATTTACAGAAATGTCATTTCTCGCCGCCACGTAGACGCTGCGTATTTTGATATATCAAAGGTATTTGACACTATCAATAAGAATACTTTTTTTNTTCTCGCCGCCACGTAGACGCTGCGTATTTTGATATATCAAAGGTATTTGACACTATCAATAAGAATACTTTTTTTTAGAAAAACTTGGAACACTAGGATTAAGCCTCTTTTATTTTATTCGTTCGAGAGCTATCTTCAGAATTTCGTGAACACCACTTTGCGTTCTTCGACATTCCGTGCGAACTTCAACACCTTTCCTTCTTCGATTTTCTTAACATGTATTTTATTATATAATGTAAATATTTTTTCCCCTGACTTCACAGGAACACTTTAATAAGTTGATTTTATTTTTATTTACTTTACAAATTTTATTACCCGTGAAAAGGAATACACAATTTGTTGTGCACACTTGCGTCCCTGAATTGTTGCGCAAAACTTTAATATTATTAAAAAACAAAAAAATATTGAAAATTTTACTAAGAACGTTTATGATTTCAGTGAGGCCTGAAATTACAAGGAAATTTAATCTGTGAAAGTTCCAGTTCATTGCTTTTTAGCATGACATAATAAGATTCACGTGGTCTCAACGCCATAGTGGATTGTTGGTTTTTCTAGTTTGTTTATATTTTTAAAAAAGAAAATTCCGAAAGTATCCATATGGCTAACTAGCTACTAAACTTACTCACAGTACAGACATAACGAATGAATTAGGAATTCGTATATGTCAAAATACTGATATTTCCCAATTTTGCCAGAATTAATATTGTGACACAATTATGCGTTCGTAGTTCCCTTGTCTTGTCTGTATTGCAGTGCAAGGTGAATTACTAGTTGGGTATACATGTACTTATGGAATTTTCGAGGCCGCAGTGGCGTAGTGGTCACACTGCTCGCCTCCCACCAAGGCGAACAAGGTTCGATTCCCGGTGGGGTCGCTCCCGGATTTTCGCACGTGGGAATCGTGCCAGACGGTGCCGCTGGTAGGCGGGTTTTCTCGGTTATCTCCCCTTTCCCCCCGCCCTTAAATACTCACCTCTCTTCGCCCTCATCGACTATCCAGATCTCGATGTTAAGCGACGCCCAAATCTTTCCACTAGGAATTTTCTTTTTTAAACATAAACAAAATAACACGAATTCAATATGGCGGGCACAGTTTAAACAAATGTACGATTGTCATCACAAAATGCAAAGAAAGTAATACTAGCCAAGATCAGGGCGCAGACAGACTAGTACAAAATTCGCCTTGCCACTCTCAAGCGCAACTGTACGAAGAAGTAAAGCAACACGGATACCTGAGAAGTGTGTTTCCTGGCTGCACAGTACCATGGAGGCCATTTATCCTTGCGCTGCGAATGGCTCCGTGTAATTACGACGGGGATGTGCGGGCGAAGTGCGTCGTCACAAACGAGGCGCAACAAGCCGTAAATAATGGCACAGTGTTGCAGTTGAGGGGGGAAGGGGGCACTTCACACGCCTGGAAGGAAGGCTACGACGTGTCGCATTTANAACGAGGCGCAACAAGCCGTAAATAATGGTACAGTGTTGCAGATGAGGGGGGAAGGGGGCACTTCACACGCCTGGAAGGAAGGCTACGACGTGTCGCATTTACGCGGCGTGAGGGATAATGGCAGAGGCGGCAGGCGTCCCTGCCCCCTCCTATGTTACTTCTGTCATCACTCTCACAAGACTCGGCGACACCTCAGTTCGTCAAGACGACTACTCAGGTACGGGTTGTCTAGCTACTTCTCTCAGCTACGTCCCAACAAAGACGGTTATGGGCCCCATTATGGAGCGCACTGCAAATATTCTGGCGGCTCTAACACTATGGTCCTGAGAGATGAAGCTGGCATGCAAGGACGGGGAACGGGAAATCCCCGAGAAAACTCGCCGACCAGCGGCATCTTCAAGCACGATTCCCACATGCGAAAATCCGGGAGTGACCCCGCCGGAAATCGAACCCGGTTGGCCGAGGTGGGAGGCGAGTAGTCTGGCCACTACACCACCACGGCCCCGCCGGGCGCGATTATGGTTGACATCGCCTTAAACGTGCTCGCTCTCGGTAGGACACATTATAGCGACTACGCCTTTCAGAAAAAGGTACCCCGATCAACGGCTATCGAAAAATCACGCAATGCGCGAATTACCGAATCATAAAATACACAGAACTTGGGACTACTTAATACATTCATGTGGGGTTAGATTTATTGACGAGATATTTAAATGTTGCAACTACGAGTGCTGATTCAGAAGTCATGGCAAATATTGTTTATCTCCCGAAAATGATCAAACACAGGAAATGTACAATTCACAGTTAAAGTGTATGACATGTAAGTTTAAAAGGTGACACCACATGGGGTAGAGATGCAGGAATATCCGGCAAGGAACAAAGACAAAGAAGGCTGCTTGAAATCACCGTTANGACACCACATGGGGTAGAGATGCAGGAATATCCGGCAAGGAACAAAGACAAAGAAGGCTGCTTGAAATCACCGTTAAATTGACATATTCTCGTACAAACTGTATACACTCATGTGAACGTGTACGTATCGTACATGCACGAGTTGTTTAATATCCTTCAAAGTCGTCTCCGAAGTTGTCCACGGTTCGTTACCAGCGATGAGGAACACATTGACGGATACCATGCAGCCGATGGTACTTCCCGTCTCCCGTCTGAAGAACAGACAATGGAGCCAACATAATGCATACCTACGTTTCCCCGGCGGCAATATTGTTTACTCAGTAAATCCGCTCCGTATGACGAAAATGTTAAATATTAATAAAAACAAGACAGTAACAGCTACGTAACTATAGCGATATATAGAATTACGTTGTTGTTATGGCTGCGGTTTTCACACATCGCAACTAACGGACTTCGCAACCTTGGGTTACCTGGATTGCCGTAGGGAAGCCTGCCATCACATTCCCTGCTGTGAACGTCCCGTGGCTCGGTGCATATCTCGCTCCCTCGAAGTGTTCTCGATATATGCGTAAGCAGCACTTTGGCTGCTCTGCAGGGGTGGCTAAAAGCAAGGTTGCCCTCTCACACCCCGCAATGGCATATTCTCAAGCCTGGGTCCGATAACCTGCCTCTGACGTCACACTTCACCATCGTTTGAAAATTTATGGAGGCGTGTCAAAGAAACAGGTCAGGAGCAATAACGATAATATGTCAATTATGTGTGGACAGGATTTGCTACCAGTCTTATGCCAAGAGATTGATACCAAGTGATGATAAGTTAAATAGGTAGTGTCACATTTATAATAACCAGTTAGTTCCTTCGACAGTATATTTGACGTTAGTTCTATATGTTAACACGGTACTCTTCGTCATAAAATATTTTTACTCGGAATTATTTATTCTCCATAATGTAATTAAACGTAAATTTGTAAGGCATATTGGCATTCAGACAAGCTGCTACACCTCATCATTATAGTTATCTGTACAGATACTGAAATTATAATATGATAAAAAAAAAGTATATGCCCGTATACTTCCAGCTCACAGAACAAGGTGTCCAGACAATTAGGAGTCAAATTAAATATNGACACCACATGGGGTAGAGATGCAGGAATATCCGGCAAGGAACAAAGACAAAGAAGGCTGCTTGAAATCACCGTTATATTGACATATTCTCGTACAAACTGTATACACTCATGTGAACGTGTACGTATCGTACATGCACGAGTTGTTTAATATCCTTCAAAGTCGTCTCCGAAGTTGTCCACGGTTCGTTACCAGCGATGAGGAACACATTGACGGATACCTTGCAGCCGATGGTACTTCCCGTCTCCCGTCTGAAGAACAGACAATGGAGCCAACATAATGCATACCTACGTTTCCCCGGCGGCAATATTGTTTACTCAGTAAATCCGCTCTGTATGACGAAAATGTTAAATATTAATAAAAACAAGACAGTAACAGCTGCGTAACTATAGCGATATATAGAATTACGTTGTTGTTATGGCTGCGGTTTTCACACATCGCAACTAACGGACTTCGCAACCTTGGGTTACCTGGATTGCCGTAGGGAAGCCTGCCATCACATTCCCTGCTGTGAACGTCCCGTGGCTCGGTGCATATCTCGCTCCCTCGAAGTGTTCTCGATATATGCGTAAGCAGCACTTTGGCTGCTCTGCAGGGGTGGCTAAAAGCAAGGTTGCCCTCTCACACCCCGCAATGGCATATTCTCAAGCCTGGGTCCGATAACCTGCCTCTGACGTCACACTTCACCATCGTTTGAAAATTTATGGAGGCGTGTCAAAGAAACAGGTCAGGAGCAATAACGATAATATGTCAATTATGTGTGGACAGGATTTGCTACCAGTCTTATGCCAAGAGATTGATACCAAGTGATGATAAGTTAAATAGGTAGTGTCACATTTATAATAACCAGTTAGTTCCTTCGACAGTATATTTGACGTTAGTTCTATATGTTAACACGGTACTCTTCGTCATAAAATATTTTTACTCGGAATTATTTATTCTCCATAATGTAATTAAACGTAAATTTGTAAGGCATATTGGCATTCAGACAAGCTGTTACACCTCATCATTATAGTTCTCTGTACAGATACTGAAATTATAATATGATAAAAAAAAGTATATGCCCGTATACTTCCAGCTCACAGAACAAGGTGTCCAGACAATTAGGAGTCAAATTAAATATNTAAAAAAAAGTATATGCCCGTATACTTCCAGCTCACAGAACAAGGTGTCCAGACAATTAGGAGTCAAATTAAATATCGCAATCATGCCTCTATCTAATGAGTATTGCCGTGGTTCGGCGTGATAAGACGTTTTCTTAGGTTTAATGTTCCACTTCATGTGCTCAGTATACACAAGTGTTTGAAAAAATCTTTTTCCCTAGTGAGACTATTAATGATATAGGACTTAAAAGTCGCAATTATTTCTTATGCGCTTCTTTTAGACTGTGCTTTGTGCAAATGTGTACATATTAAGACAACAGGTTTCTTAGTAATATTTTGAAGGAAAAATTTAATACATTGTAGCCGAGAGTGATGACTACACAAATAACCTTGTATAATCATTTTGCGAGTATGAAACAGGGCAAATTACACAGTTCGTACGGTTTCACATTTTGAGCAATGTTCACACGTCCTACTACTTGATATCATCTATTTTTTTGCTACGATATAAGCCTACGAAAATTCATTTGTTCACCTAGGTNACACGTCCTACTACTTGATATCATCTATTTTTTTGCTACGATATAAGCCTACGAAAATTCATTTGTTCACCTAGGTTACTTTAATGACCAAGGTCACCAAGGCTCAACTCTGAACTGCAAAGTCCCGGGTTCGAATTCCGGGTCAGCTACGGATGTGCATGCTATTTTTCAATGTCAGNCTCAACTCTGAACTGCAAAGTCCCGGGTTCGAATTCCGGGTCAGCTACGGATGTGCATGCTATTTTTCAATGTCAGATTATTATTACAAGCTGCATAGGGCGTATCGAGATTCGTGAAAGATGGAGGTTTTAATAAATTAAGCAAGTAGACTTAATTTTCTAATTGATTTACAATGGTATAAAAAATACAGATATTATTTACAAAATAAACATACTAATTTAAGTGAGCGCATTTTATGCTAATCTCAATGAAAGACCTAATCACTGTCATACTATTTAGTCACTTAATCTTCATTAATTCAAAATATATAATAAGTATATTGCTAAACATTTACATCACCCAAATTGCGGTCACTCACAAAAAAGTAGGCCTAACACTTTCTTACAGTCTAGCTAGACAGTTCCAGTATCTGCTCTCTCGGCAGATACACATTGCACTCGGTGGTGACAGTGTCGTTGCCCGTCGTCTAAACTAGCCCATGTCGCCCGCATGAGGCACCAATGGCTAAACAAGACTACCGACACAGAAGTACGCCGCGGCTTTAATAGCTGAGATGACCTGGCCGAGAAGGTTCTTCGCACCTCGAGTAGCGCCGATGGGGGTGACGACCAGAAAATTCGCGCAATGGCTCTCACGTCAATAATCCTTCCAACAGCCTGTACTGACCTCGGCCCCCGAGGCATTATCGCGGCCTGTGTGGTGGCTTACCCTACCCCACCACAAGCAGAATAGAGGTGACGACCAGAAAATTCCCGCAATGGCTCCCAAGTCAATAATCCTTCCAACAGCCTGTACTGACCTCGGCCCCCGAGGCATTATCGCGGTCTGTGTGGTGGCTTCCCCTACCCCACCACAAGCAGCAAGCAGTAATTGATGACGTCCTCGGGAGAAACTACCGCTAGACCCTCCGAGGTTGGTGGGAAAGGGGAGCGGAGGCGAAGCGGCCGCGCGCAACATTATGTTCGTTAACCCTTTCAGTCACCGATACATTTACAAAGTCAGTTGTTGCAGAGAAATATTTTCATGTCCGGATCTGTGCTTGTGTCACTGTAGCGCTCACTATAACCTTGTAAGCAATGAAAAATGCATGTCGTGCCCCATATTATTGGCAATAGCTATTTATGTACTAAAGTCATGGTCTCAAAAACAAATTGTTTCTTAATAATATAAGGGAACTAACTNAGTAGCTATTTATGTACTAAAGTCATGGTCTCAAAAACAAATTGTTTCTTAATAATATAAGGGAACTAACTTTTGTTGGACGGTGTATTCACTTTGCGTATAGCCGAACAATAAATTTTCTTCCTGTGCAACATTTCCTTTACATGGGAAACTGTAATTGAAAGGGTTAAACAAATAGAGCGCCCACACCCACCAATTATCTTCCTGGCATAAAAGCGAGGGTATTNACTGTAATTGAAAGGGTTAAACAAATAGAGCGCCCACACCCACCAATTATCTTCCTGGCATAAAAGCGAGGGTATTAAAAACCACAATTAATTTGAAAAAATTGTCACCCAGATAATTTAATAAAATTGGTAACGACCAGAAGATGAGATGGTAGTGCCCTCGTCGCTGTCGTTAACGACTTCGAAAGAAATGCATTAAGAAATTCGTTTGGGTATCGGTGTCTATTTTCCTTAGTTTGTCTATTAAAATCACATAACGAACAGGATGGGATACTAAAAATGTGATATTAAGAAAATAAAAACTACTAAAATAGTATCTATCACACAACACCAATCTGTATCTTCATCAGGGTACTAAAAAGGTGAAAATGGATTCCCTGCATGAAGTAAAGTACTTCCTTCGCAGGGTCCTAGTACCCTCGCGAAATGGACGCAGAAAGCATAGCTTTTAAAAGAAGAACCACACCGAGTGGCGAGAAGGCAAGAGCTCATACCGTACCAGAAAAAATTGGGACCGGACAGGTGGTGAAAATCCAACGTGACGGCCTCACCTTGCAATGTAACCCCACGATATGGTGACAAAAGAGGGTGTTTGAAGGAGGGGGGGGGGGAAGGAAATATCAAAGGCAGCTAAAAGTAATGATGTAAAACTTGAAATATTCATTTACGTACGTTGTCCGGTATTATAATTGCATGCATTTAAAAACATTCCCATTTCATTTATGATAATTTGGTTAATTATTATCGTGTAATTTGGTACGTTTCAATNCATGCATTTAAAAACATTCCCATTTCATTTATGATAATTTGGTTAATTATTATCGTGTAATTTGGTACGTTTCAATCATGATGCTGTCGGCAGTCATTTATTCAGCAACCGTAACCTATACAGAAATTTTAACCAATTGTAAGTAAATGCTATGTTCAAAACTACATAAACAAATTTACTTTATTTGAAAATAATTAGCCTAGCACCCATTTTCTGCAAAAATACTACAGTAAATGCAAACAAAGGTACAATTTTCCACATAATTTCAAATATCAATTAGAACAAAAAAAAAAAACTTCAGAATACACTAACTATGCAGTCCTGTAAACAGGATGGTCTGCCTAACGTGGACATCTCCAAAATTTCCGGAACAGTTGCAGATCACGAAATGCTGTTTTCGCTAAATGAAATTACGTACGGGGGCAAGTAACTTGCCGCAAAGTGACTATTCGTAACACGTGTATGAACAGAAATAATTAAACCACGTGTGATTTTTCCCNGAAGTAACTTGCCGCAAAGTGACTATTCGTAACACGTGTATGAACAGAAATAATTAAACCACGTGTGATTTTTCCCCTGTGGAAAAATACAATTTATTTCAATGGCATCTGAAAGTGCAAAGAGGAATTCGGTGATCTAGCATATGCGATGGGAAGCAACACAGAAACGCCAATAAATAAAGTGCGGGCCGGCAGCATGGGGCAGTGGAACTCTATTCGCAGCTGTCAGCAAGCAAGACGCGCCTTGACTGAACCTGGCGGGACCGCTTCCTTATAGCAGCGTAGCACTTTCCTTAATGCGGCAAGGAGTACGGAATACGATATTGGACCAAGGGGAGCACCACAGCGAAGGGAAGACGGGCAGTCTGAGTGCAAATCTGATATCAAGATATCAATACGTTACATTTTATTCAGAAACCAACGTAATTCAGGAGATTTGTTCCCTAGTCATTAACCGTACTCAGTAACGAGTGCGTACAGGTGCACAACAAAAATAGAGGAAACCAAACTAAGGATACATTCAATCGCATCCGTATGCATAGTATAAAAGAGCACAGTTATGGTTGAAATGCTTCACATTAGGTCTTTTCACAGCATGTGCTCACCATCGACAGCAATACCCATCAGTAAACGAACATGTAGCGAGCGACGAACAGCCTGAAGTGTTTCTGGCATAATGCCTCGGCAAGTTTGCCACAATGCGTTTCTGCATGTATTCTGACTGGCGTAGTAGGAACCGTGTTGTATAAACTATCTTCCGTTGTTCTCCACAGGAAAAAATCGAGAGGTGTGAGGTCGAGGGAGCGAGCTGGCCATCTTACAACTCCTCCGCGCCTTAACCAAAGGTTTGGAAAAGTTTCATTTAATACTTGCCTCGCCACCAAAGCAAAATGCGCATGACAACCATCATACTGAAACCATATATCACGGTGTACACTGAGGCGACAAAAGTCATGGGAAACCTCCTAATATCGTGTCGGACCTCCTTTTGCCTAGCGAAGTGCAGCAACTCCACGTGGCATGGAATCAACAAGTCGTTGGAAGTCCCCGGCAGAAATATTGAGCCATGCTGCCTCTATAGACGTCCATAATTGCGAAAGTGTTGCCGGTGCAAGAGTTTGTGCACAAACTGACTTCTCGATTATGTCCCATAAATGTTCGATGGGATTCATGTCGGGCGATATTGGTGGCCAAATCATTCGCTGGAATTGTCCAGAATGTTCTTCAAACCAATCGCAAACAGTTGTGGCCCGGTAACATGGCANGACTTCTCGATTATGTCCCATAAATGTTCGATGGGATTCATGTCGGGCGATATTGGTGGCCAAATCATTCGCTGGAACTGTCCAGAATGTTCTTCTAACCAATCGCAAACAGTTGTGGCCCGGTAACATGGCACATTGTCATCCATAAAAATGCTATCTTTGTTTGGGTACATGAAGTCAATGAATGACTGCAAATGGTCTCCAAGTAGCTGAACATAACCANTGGCGCATTGTCATCCATAAAAATGCTATCTTTGTTTGGGTACATGAAGTCAATGAATGACTGCAAATGGTCTCCAACTAGCTGAACATAACCCNCATTTCCAGTCAATTATCGGTTCAGTTGGACCAGTGGACCCAGTCCATTCCATGTGAAAACAGCCCACACCATTACGGAGCCACCACCAGCTTACACAGTTCCTTGTTGACAACTTTGGTATATAGTTTCGTGGGGTCTGCGCCACACTAGAACTCTACCATCAGCTCTTACCAACTGAAATCGGAATTCATCTGACCAAGCCACAGTTTTCCAGTCGTCTAGGGTCCAACCGATATGATCACGCGCCAAGGAGAGGCGCTGCAGTCGATGTAGTGCTGTTAGTAAAGGCACTCGAGTCGGTCTTCTGCTGGCATAGCCCAGTACAGCCAAAGTTCGCCGCACTGTCCTAACGGACACGTCCGTCGTACGTCCCAGATTGATTCCTGCGGTTATTTCACGCAGTGTTGCTTGTACGTTAACACTGACCATTCTGCACACACGTCGTTGGTCTCGGTCATTAAGTGTAGGTTGTCGGCCACTGCGTTGTCCATGGTGGGAGGTTATGCCTGAAATTAGGTATTCTCGGCACACTCTTGTAACTGTGGATCTCGGAATGTTGAATTCCCTAACCATTTACGAAATGGAATGTCCCATGCGTCTAGCTCCAACTACTATTCCGCGTTCAAAGTCTGTTAATTCCCGTAGTGCGGCCATAATCACGTCAGAAACCTTTTCACAAGAATCGNTAGTGCGGCCATAATCACGTCAGAAACCTTTTCACATGAATCACTTGACTACAAATGTAAGCGCAACCAATGCACTGCCCATTTATACATTTTGTACTCGATACTACTGCCATCTGTATATTTGCAAATTGCTATCCCATGACTTTTGTCACCTCAGTGTATGTCGAGCTGTATGTCTTCCAGAAGTGCCGGTGAGGTCTCTCTAAGGAAATGGGCGTACGTACAGCCGGTCATTGTCCTTTAAATGAAGAATGACCCTATGACATAGTCTCCAACGATTTTACACCACACATTCTTTCCACTGTCGNACAAATGAAAGCCCAACCAATGCACTGCCCATTTATACATTTTGTACTCGATACTACTGCCATCTGTATATTTGCAAATTGCTATCCCATGACTTTTGTCACCTCAGTGTATGTCGAGCTGTATGTCTTCCAGAAGTGCCGGTGAGGTCTCTCTAAGGAAATGGGCGTACGTACGCCGGTTATTGTCCTTTAAATGAAGAATGACCCTATGACATAGTCTCCAACGATTTTACACCACACATTCTTTCCACTGTCGCTGGTGCTCCAAGTGCCGGACACAACGCGGATTCTGCCGGACACAACGCGGATTCTCAGTCACCAAGTAGTTCATATGTCGGAAATTTACGTGTCCATGGTTTGTGAAGNCTGCCGGACACAACGCGGATTCTCAGTCACCAAGTAGTTCATATGTCGGAAATTTACGTGTCCATGGTTTGTGAAGGTCGCTTCATCGGTAAATAGCATGTTCTTCAGAAAATTGCCGTTATCCCTTACAGACATCATAACAAACCTACAAAACTGAACACGCTGCTGGAAATAACCTTCATGTAATGCCTGATGAAGAGACAAGTGATATGGATGGAATTTACCGTTGGCGCACTATCCGTAACACACTTGTTTAACTTATACCTACGAACCTGGACTGTTCTCGCGTACCCATGTGGGGGTTTGCATCGACACGTGCCAACACAACGACTTGATGCGTCTCGCGTGCAGCAGTCTTTCGTCGCACTCGTGTTGTGGAATTCCAATCACCTCATAACAAGAGACGTGTGCAAATTCTTCTTATCGTTAGCCATGAGATGGGCGTCCGATTAGGATACCTTTCACCATGCATTTGGACGGCTTACTTGGCATTTCTGCCACATTCACCGTAAATAAGTAGAGCGTCCAGTTTTTCCTCATTCGTGAACTTCATTGCGTACGTACATCCACACACTGCAATGCCACTTACCATTACAGATTGCGGAGACTGGTGCTGCGTTGCTATACGGAAGCGGTCCCGCCAGGATGAGTCACATTGCGTGTTGCTTGCTTACAGCTGCGAGTACAGGTCCACTGCCCCATGCTACCGGCCCACTTAACTTAATCGTATTTGCACATTATTTATTGGCGTTTCTATGTTGCTTTCCATTGCATATGGNGCTACCGGCCCACTTAACTTAATCGTATTTGCACATTATTTATTGGCGTTTCTATGTTGCTTTCCATTGCATATGGCATATCTCTGAATTACTCTTTGCATGTACTTTCAGATACCGTTTAAATAAATGTTTGTTTCAAGGGGAAAAATCATATGTGGTTTAATTATTTCTGGCAATACACGTGTTACGAACAGTNGAAATAAATGTTTGTTTCAAGGGGAAAAATCATATGTGGTTTAATTATTTCTGGCAATACACGTGTTACGAACAGTTACTTAGAGGAAAATTACTTGCCCCCGTACGTATTTTCATTTAGCGAAAACCGCATTTCGAGATCTGCAACAATTCCAGAAATTTTGGGGGTGTCAACATTAGTTGAATCATCCTATGTATATATATATATATGTATATGTGTGTGTGTTTTATTAACAAGGAATCAGCTTTCCTTAATTTTATGTATGTGGTATTGTAAAAGGTTTTTCATTTTGCCTTGCTGTGTTCTGTGTTCGTGCGGTTTTTATTTTATTTAGTTTCATGGTCAGCAATAGACACTGTTCAATCAAACCAACATAACATGAACTCACCACTGCCATTAAAATTCAATGATAAAATACAGTACTCTTCATATTCAATAGTATAAGCTGTTCACGGTAAAGTAAGCACTTTTGAAATCAACCTTTCGATCGAAAATATCGCTGACCCCACCTGCATATATTTTAACGGACGCACTGACTGACAAGCGAATAGTAAAGTTAGTAACGATGGAGGAAACGTATTTCGGCTTATAAGGTTAATTAAAAGTGTTAGATAAACATTTGTGAACATTGAATATATTAATTTTGACGTCTGTTTTTTTACGTTAATAAGTGCAAGAATTAGTAAATCTCTAACATATTTATNATTGAATATATTAATTTTGACGTCTGTTTTTTTACGTTAATAAGTGCAAGAATTAGTAAATCTCTAACATATTTATCTTTCCTAATAATTTCCCAGTTTCACTCGGCAGACCCACGAATAAAGTGATTAGGCTCATGGTAATGTGAATTTTACATATGTCGAAAGAATGCACAATGGTCATACAAAGTAGGTCATAAGGAGGGCTTTCAAAAGTGCTTCTATAATTACCAACAGCCTAAAAAAAGTTTTGGCAAAAAAATACAGCAATCATCACTCCCAGTGAAGTGGAGGAAATGAAAAAGGATACTCACCGTTCTTCCATTCGAATCCACTTTGTATGTCCCGGCAAGCATCTTCACCAAGTTCTCGCTGCCGTGCTTCGCCGCCCAGTGCAGAGCCGTCTGCAACAACACAAGCCAATGTCAGCAAGCACTCCGCAGTCGGCAGTCGGCATGCACTAAGCATCCCAGCTCACGCCACACACACACGCACATCACAAGTTGCTCTCACGGAGGGCAGAATATAGTATATTCGCGGTTTCCTCACACTTTCTGAACTCAAACCTTTGAAAAATCACCCCATGCACGACGTGTTTGGTTGTTTCCTATATATGCCATTTATTACAAGCGTATTGTATTTAGGTTCATAAAAGTACCTTACTTTTTAATTAAATTGAAAATGTATTTATATTTTATCTATAAACTATAATATTACATTTATAATTAATATTAATAAAAACAGTGAGATAATATGTACGTTGGTAATGCTTGGTAAGAAATAGTTCTTACGAACAATATTATTACACTGAGTGCGCACGAATGCGGTGCGTTGTCCCTTTGGTATAATTTTCTAGACTTAGTTAAACTTTTGTTTGCACGAGGCGGAAGAATAACCTGGAAGGAGAACTTCAGCAAGGCTTCAGAAATGTGTGAAGTAAACGTGAATAGACCATACTCAGCAGGCCTCACTACTCTTAAGGCTTAACGCACCTCAGTCATTAAGTGGTAGGACGAGCGTATTTAATGGTTCCGGAAACGGGGAAAATTAATTCCCGTTACAAATCAAGAACTTTTCTAATATATAATATAACCGTAAATTTATATAAGTAAAATATATGGTTACCAATTTATAAAACGAACAAACATTTATGGAGGAATTTAAGAAGTTTCCCAGTCGGAGATCGGCCATGCGTTGCTATTGACTTACAAATGTCTAGCGTCGAGCCAACTCATGTATATTCTATCATCCCCGATTGTCCTGGACTAAGCTCTCTGCAAGTCTAACGATGTTAACACACAAAACAGCGTAGTGAAACAAGTCTTGTGATGTGCAATTTATGAGTGATTTCAAGCATGCTAAGATGACGACAATACTAGACCACACCTTTACCAAAAGAGGCATTTCTCAGGGAAAGCATGCCCAATATCCCGATAGGTTTTCGTCAGCGGGCCACTACTTTAGGCGACTGGGACGAATTCTAAGACATTTCGTAGATAAATACCAAAGTAAAAAAGGTTAACTACAAAAAAAAAACTGTTAGGCTACTAAGAAATTCCACATTAAAACACTGTTAAAGCAATTGAAAAATATGCATGTAAATTTACTGCGGAATGTCGACGTGCATTGTGTATCCAATGATACTGGAAGCAGAATTTATGTGCGGAAGAAATATTTAAATAACTTACTAGTCGTACTCGCAACCTCACTGCTGTGTACAAGCGATTTCGTAAGAAAGGTACATCCGCACTACATGTGCATAACCCAGGCGTATAGTGTCACTGTCGGAACACACAGGTTTGGACAAATTTCAGAACACCAACATAAACTACCACAATTCGCCCAAGTTCGCTAAATCAGCCAAATTAGTGGAATAATGCTAAAGAGAAATCACTGCTTTCCCTTATGGTTTATGAGCCTCTGATGTTGAGCCTGGATTCCCTCGATCTGTTCTGTGGACTGTCTAGACCAGGGATCGGCAACGTGAGGCCCGCGGGCCGCATGCGGCCCGCCGGCCGGTTTTATGCGGCCCGCGACAAAAAGGTTTGATTTAATTAAAGAATTATTATTACAAATACTAATAAGTTGTAAAAAATTTGAGTTGAGTTGTGAACTATTAATTGATAACACAAAAAGGTTTCTGGTGTATGCGAATACTACGTCAGTGTCTGTCGAGTGCATTCGGACTGTCTCGGTCATTGTCGGAGTGCGTCGCCTCCCCGAGTGATCGAGAGTGAAGGCGTTCGTTCTGACGAAAGTTTGAATTTCCCTCTCAACGGTTCGCGAGGGTAGTTCACATGTTGCCGCGCCGTGGCGTGGCAGGTCAATTTTTTACAACACTGTGGAAGGGTTCGTGTTCGTTGTGTCAGTAGTCACCATTACAAGCTGTTGTTTGTTGCAACTATGGCTAGTTCTAGTAAAAAGCGTAAAGTAGGTGACGAGTGTCGCGTTTTCCAAGAACGTTGGACGGATGCTTATTTGTTCGTTGAAGTTCGGCAGAAACCGGTGTGTTTAGTGTGCGATGAGTCAATCGGTGTAATGAAAGAGTTCAACTTGAAACGACACTATGAAACCAAACATGCTACAAAATTCAACTCTTTTCAAGGACAAGTTCGGAGTGATAAAGTTTCTAATTTAAAGCAAAATCTCAAGAACCAGCAGTTTTCATTCAAAAAGCCTACTGTTGAGACTGAAGCTTGTGTTAAGGTAAGCTTCATAGTAGCTGAAAAGATTGCAAAAAAGTCAAAACCTTTTTCAGACGGAGAATTTGTCAAAGAGTGCCTGGGGTCTGCCGCTGAAATTCTGTGTCCATCACAGAGAAATTTGTTTTCTAAAGTAAGCCTTTCTGCAACAACTATTTTGAGACGTATTGATGATATGGCAGATGATATCAATGATTCTATTAAGGATGAAGCGTCTGCATTTGTATTTTATTCAATTGCTATTGATGAGAGTACTGACATCACCGACACTGCACAACTGGCTGTTTTTGTTCGGGGAATCAATGATAATTTCAATATTACTGAAGAGTTGTTAAGCCTACATCCGATGCAAGGCACCACTAAAGGAACTGATTTGTTTCAAAGTTTAATGAATGTGCTTGATAAGTTTAACCTTAATCTAAAAAATCTGGTAGGAATTGCCACTGATGGTTGTCCATCAATGGTAGGCAAAAACAAAGGAGTAGTTACTTTGGTTCAGGAAAGAAAAGGGGACGATGTTTTGATGAACTATCACTGTATTATACACCAACAAAGCTTGTGTGCCAAGAAGGTAGGCTTCGAAAATGTGATGGACATCGTTGTTAGAACAGTAAATTTCATTAGATCTCACGGGCTCAAACATCGGCAATTTCAATCCTTTCTGGCTGAAATGGATGCAGATTACGGAGACATACCTTACTTTTGTGACGTTCGTTGGCTTTCTCGAGGAGAAATGTTAAAGAGGGTATTTGAACTGAGAGATGCTATAAAGGCCTTTATGCACGACAAAGAAAAGTCAGTCAATGAATTCAACAACCCTTCATGGGTAAGTGATTTGGCATTTTGCGCAGACATCACAATGCATTTGAATATATTAAACAAAAAATTGCAACATCCTGACAACTTCATTCACAACCTCTTTGACTGTATCAAATCATTTGAGTGCAAGCTTGATCTGTGGCAAGATCAACTCATGGACTACAATTTCACTCATTTTGAGAAATTGTCAGAATGTGATGGTTTTGACATGAGCAAGTATGTCACAGCTTTAGTGGAACTAAAAGATGAATTTAACTCCAGGTTCTTGGACTTTAGGAAAAGTGAAAAGTTAATTGACTTGTTTTCCCGGCCTTTTAGTGTAAAGGTCAGTGATGTGCCAGGAAACCTTCAAATGGAACTGACAGACTTACAGTGCAACTCAGACTTAAAGGAAAAGTTCAACTTGGGACTAACTGAATTCTATTCTAAGTATATTGACAAAGACAACTTTCCCAATATCAGGTTAAACGCCCTTAAAATGATGTCTCTCTTTGCCAGCACATATGTTTGCGAACAGTTGTTTTCAAAAATGAATTTTGTCAAGAATAAAACCAGAAGTAGATTGACTAACGTTCATCTGGAAAATTCAATCAAAGTATCAACTTCGAAAATCAGACCAGATATTGACAAGCTTGTGAAGAGGATGCAATACCAAACTTCCCATTAAATTCTCTCGAAAACTATTATTGTATTTTTAATGCAATTTCGAACTTCATTTATACTCAAACTGTATTTCAATTTACAAAAAAACTAAATTTATAATCGTGTACCTTATAAACGAAATGTTGTGTGTGAAATAAACAAATTTAAATTCAATATGTGTTTTTCTGCTTATATCACACCTTGTTCGTATGCTTATGGGTATGATAAACCATGCGGCCCCCAAGACGTAACACAAATCTGATGTGGCCCTTTAAGGTAGAAAGGTTGCTGATCCCTGGTCTAGACTCTGCTTTCATACGACATTGGCATTTTCAACAGCTACAACAGTCCCATCTGGGATGAAAAAATCTCGCATACACCGAGAAAAAGGGTTTACTGATTAAAACAAAGTTTGTTTGGCGCAACCAAATTAATTGTATGTATACGAACAATGAGATATTTTGTTTTTCAGACCAAATTATTTTGTTCTCATTTGGTCAGACGATCTTTGGAAATGTACCAATAATACGTGTTATTATATTACGAAGTGTCCGTATTATCATGTAAGTTTTTGTTAAATTTACGAAGAATATATATATATATATATATATTTTTTTTACTAAGTGTCTCTACAATTCAGAAGATTTCGGAAAATGCACGAAGAATACGTGTTATTACATTACGAAGTGTTCTTATAATCAAGTAGGTTTTTGTGAAATTTACGAAGAATACGTTTTTTTACCTTACGAAGTGCCCGTATATTTAGTAAGATATCTCAATTATTTCTAACAGGTACTTTTCATAAAATTACGGTATACATTAAAAAAAATGTACGTATATGAATATTTTAAGCTTTATATCTGAACTTTTTAAGTTCCTTGTTTAACTTTTTATACCATTATTACGGATAAATAAACGCATTAACAAACACTATTGCTATCGTATTTGTCACAAAAAATGATAAACTCTCTAGCTGTATTTTCTAAGGCAATCAAATTAGTGGACAAGCAAATATATACTGTTGATCGCACTACATATTTTGTTGACGGTGCGATTTTTTTTTGGTCCAACACAGAGTGAGTGAAGAGATTTGGGCGGCTATTAACAGCGAGGTCTCCAAAGCCGACGAGGGTGATTGGTGTATGGAGCAGCGCCGAAATGAAAGGGCGGGGGAAACGGGAGATCCCTGAGAAAACCCGCCGACCAGCAGCATCGACCGGCACGAGTCCCACATGCGAAAATTCGGGAGTCACACGGCCGGGGATTGAACCCGGTTCGCCGTGTGATGCGAGCAGGCAAACCGCTCAGCCACCCCGTCCCCTCCTTCATATGAAAAATAAAAATTTATGTTGACCTCGTCACTTTATTCAGGCGTTGGTTAAGCGTAGCTGTGAAATCGTTACGAATGTAAATATGTTATTAATAAACAAGTTGCGCACCAAATAAACAGAAATTTAAATAAATTAATTTTCTGCCCATAAATTTAAACGTCACGCTAATAACACGACTTCAATTCATGGAACTATTTTCCCTACCTCGTTGCCAACGTTACAGACAACATGCGAATTAATGTGTCCATTGAGAAACATGCAGTACCAGAGAGTGATTTTTTCTTTCAAATACAGATTTCGTAAGTGCTCACTTTACCGTGAAATGCCTGTAATTATGGACAACCTTATAAGGACAAGGAGTGGAGGTTACAACTCCCCCGTCCTTCCCCTTTCCTGAATACGCCACTGCTTGAACGCATTGAACGGAAACGCCAGCTTGCGCTCAAACTGCAACGCTGAGATTTGGTTATGTTTCTCTGTGCGTCGCTGAGCGGACCACGAGCACCGCCGGCAGACGGCTGCCGAGTGCGACAATCCAGCTGCTTGCTGCGCCGGACACGGCCACAGATATATAACAGCCGCTTATTCTGCAAACTCCAGCCGCACGCGCCAGCAAAATGGCGTCGCTTTCCAACGACATGTCAGAACGCCGTTCACCAATCAGCGCCTGGTAACCTTCTCGCCAGCCGTTGGCCCGGCCAATAAGGAAACTTTCGCACCACACAGTAGCCAATCATATACTGTAAAAGGCCCGATTCCAGAGCCTCCTTGCAGCCAGAAAATGAGTATAATCCGTACGCGGTATCTTCATACATTTTTTTTTTAAAATTAAACCTATGAAAAATTATAGTACGTATGACGTGTTTGGTTGTCTCCAAAATTGGTCATCATGTATAACAAGCGTTTTATACTTTTATTAACATAAAAATATCTTGTTTTTTTTTTTCAAACTTATATACATTACAATATTTAATTTACAATTAACTTGGATAAAAACAGGGTAATATAGGTATGTTGGTAATGCCTAGTAAGAAATAGTTATATATTTGGTCGAGCTTTATTTGCATTAGGTGGAGGAATAGCCTGACAGCGGAACTGTAGCATGGCTTCAGAAGAGTTGAAAATAAACATGGATGGGCTATATA
>NQII01002502.1:147050-163998 GCA_002778355.1 Clitarchus hookeri | reverse complement strand
GGGGGGGGGGGTGTTAATATTTACTATGAACGAACAAGAAAGTTAAAAGTTTTGCAAAATAAAAGTATTCAAGTTTAATGAAATACCAATAACAGTCTTCGCGGACTTATTTTTAGGATCCGCGTATTTTTATTCGACTGGAAGCCTTGGTGTCTCGGGCAAGCAAAGCTAAAGAATTACGGAAGCGGCGTAGGCGCCGGACCAGAAACAATACGCGAAGGACCGCTGCACGCGCGCGACACGCGAGCAGTTCTCTGATCGCCCGGCCGTTAATTGCGGCCTCGTTAGGCCGGCTACGTGTGGCGAAAGATGAGGAGGTGCATGGTCGTCACGCGCCCCGGGTCGCACAACTACGTCTCTCCCAGCCGGGCCAAAACGCCGAGCTGGTGGCCCAGCGCGGGGAAAACTGCGCAGCGGGAATATAAGGGTAGAGTGCGTATTCGAGATGCGCAGTATTAACGCTCCGTGTTCCGGCACACTGTCAAAAAAAANAGAGTGCGTATTCGAGATGCGCAGTAATAACGCTCCGTGTTCCGGCACACTGTGAAAAAAATTTTCCCTTCATTTTGGGGGAGAAAAAAGCTGGCAAGAATTGGTACAAAAGTGTCCGTAAATTATTTATTTTCGAAAATGGACTTTTACTCAATTTCACAGAACTTTTAGTGAAATCACCCAACCTCTCCGTTAATTTCCGAGTTAGTTTTCTGTACATGAATTTTTTTTTACAAAAAAGTTAATGAAAATTACTTTAATTTTCGTTATGTCGGTGTTCTACTTTGTAAAAACAAAAACTAATATTTAAAAAAGTTAAAATATTTAATGCCTGAGCAAGATTTGAACTCGAGTCAAAGAATTGGAAATCCGTAACTTTAACGATTAACTTACCACTTTCACATGAATGAGATGAGTAGAGAGATTTGGGCGGCTCTTAACAGGGAGGTCTTGAGAGCCGATGAGGGTGAAGTAAGGTCAGTATGGAGAAGCGCCGGAATGAGAGTGCGGAGGAAACGGGAGATCCCCGAGAAAACCCGTCAACCAGCGGGGCATCGTCCGGCACGATTCGCAAATGCGAAAATCCGGGAGCGACCCCGCCGGGAATCGAAGCCGGTTCGCATAAGTGGGAGGCGAATAGTCTAACCACTACACCACCGCGGCTCATCGGTTCTCATGATCTATTGTAAAGAAACGTNATAAGTGGGAGGCGAATAGTCTAACCACTACACCACCGCGGCTCATCGGTTCTCATGATCTATTGTAAAGAAACGTCCAAATCTTGCAACTCAACCAACGCGAACCCAAGTTTCTATAACGTTTCCATATTCAAACTATAAAATTTCTGTACAGACCATACGGTTTCCGTACACATAAAAAAAGGTGCTAGCAAATGCTTGGAAAAATCATTATTAAAATCTAAACCTACACCGCAAAATTTTAATCCATGCTAGAAGGCGAAAATAAAATCATTCGTTGCTACGAAATGTTTTACGGAAAATTTTTTGTACAATGCATATAAAAATATTACCAAAATTCGTATAAACACAACGTTAGAAGTGCTACCGCATCAGCAGATAATTAAACTAAAAAACCCGGCCGATGTTTTTCAAAAACATTTTCAGTACATTTCTAAATACAAAATTTTTTTTTGCTAACATTATATCATTACGGTACAAGATATTTGGTGCAAACATTATGCAATAAGATCGTGAAAAATAACATAATTCTTGGTAAATTTCCTAGAAATGAACACTGCCCATATAGGTTTCATTATCGAATGAAAACGCATTCGTTCCTGTTTGCTCAACAACTTACTTGCCATTTGACACATTAGAAATTCGGACAAACACCTCAATCGGTGGGTATAATCAAATGTAAATTTTTATTGCCATAATTTTTTTATACAAGTAAAAATAGCGAATCTTAAATGCTCCCAACCTATGTAATCAATAGTCAAAGGTTTACAAAAATGTATTACTGCCTTTCCAATGTGTCTATCTTCCATACTGGTATGTGTGTTGTCATACACATGGGCGAAGTACTGCTAACCCAAGATGACGAGTGGAGAAGGTTGGGCCGTCTCGCCTTTTTCGAGTAACGGAGGGTGGCGTGTGACGTCACTGCGGCGCAGCGTTCCCCCGAGTCAAAGGCCGCCCGTGTGTAATTTATTGCTAGTTTCGGACCGAGGTTTAACCCAACCTGAGGCCCAATTATTGAAACTATCGGAATTATTCCTCCAGAGGAAAAACGTAATTCCGCTATCGGAATGTCTATAGNTGAGGCCCAATTATTGAAACTATCGGAATTATTCCTCCAGAGGAAAAACGTAATTCCGCTATCGGAATGTCTATAGCCATTTTTTTAACACTCTATAGCGGAATTGCATACCGGAATCGATTCATGAAGTGTCGAAATGAATCCGACAGCTAGGCAGCTGCCGGAATCGCCATCCATCGACAGATTTGGATATAATACTTTGTATGATGTAGGAAACTTGAAAATACACTCTCGCATGGTTTAATATAAACGTAATTAACAAACGAGAGTAAAACTGTAACCAAATATCAAATTATCAAGGCGTTTACATATCTATGAAAAAATCGTGTAAACAAAGTTAAGTTGGTAAGTGAAAAGAATATCCTGTGAAATATTGCACGAAACAGCTGAAACATAAAATACATAACAAAATCAATTTTGCAAGAAAAGCTGTAGTTGTGAAACGTAGTTAGTACTGTGAATCAAAACGCAATAAATTTGTTTTAGGCATGCAAACATTAATCAAAAATATTTTATAGTTTACAAGCGTAGCCAGAATGTTAGCAAAAATTTTTTAATGATATATTTACATCAGAAAAAAAAAGTAGTTATAGTGTTGCTTTTTAATTTTCATTTTATCATTTGTTACAGCTTGGTAAAGCGTTTCGCTGTTCTTTCGTGAATAAAGTTACGATAAAGTAATTAAAACATTAAAGTTTCTTAATTATATTCTTAATTAATACTAAACCTATAACTAGCAGCAATATGAGTTAACTCTTTAACATGTAATTTCATGGGCTAAGTTATTTTATTGGGAAATATTAGCGTAATTACTTCAATACAAGTTATTTTAAAGAAAAAATATATATATATTTGGAAAATAAGAGTTCCAGTGGATTACCAATGTATGACTTCATTATTTATAATACATAAGTTAATAGTTTCGTCGCCAGTGTAGATAATTTATTTTTTTTAAGGTAGTTGCAGTTACTTATCCCAGATTATCTACAAATAAATAAATTATATATTAATGTGACGCATGACGCATCTAGCCAGAGAACAGAGCGACGATTTCACAACCTGCCATAACGTGCGTCAAATGCTCATACCGACGTCACCCAAATATTTCCTTCCAATGACGCACGCCGAAGTTTTGACGTAAATCGGGTCACCAATGACGTAGGGAATTCCTCTAGGGGACGGGATATAGTCCAGCAGGGAGGTGGAGAGATCAGTCGATCCCGAGGAATCAAGAGACGCGGGGTCAGCGGAAGGAGTGCGACCCAGTTGGACGGCCGGGACGCAAGCACCGGAAAGACATCGCGGGACGGGCACCGAGGTCGCCGAGGTCGCCGAGAGACGCGAAGCCGAGACGAAACCAGCACACAGTGGCAGCTCAGTTAAGTAACCGCGCCTCCAAATCCAACCACTTTTCCCCGACGTTTATGAACTAAAACTCTGACCTGTAGGCCTCCGAAGGGTAAGGGAAGGGGGATGAGAAGCGGAACCCAAGAGTGCAGTGTACCATAACAATATAATGAGTGGCGTAATGACGCAATAAAATAACTGTTTAGCTAACCAAATCAAAAGTAGAAGTGTTTATTAGGCGCCTGATTTCACCCCTGAGTATGTGTTCAGTTCGCTTACGCAATAAGGTTGACCAAGCGATCTAGTGCTCCATCATCCTGTAGATCACATACAGAGTGGAGATCAGACTGTGACTTGTCAAATGTATTTTAAAGCAAATTTTCCTACTACAACAGATTAAACGCGATTGGTTCAACTTCGCTGACAAAACACGAAATGCAACGATGCCAAATTGTAAAATCGATTCTTCAAAAATCCTATACATTTTATTTCGACAGTTACTAGTCATCTCAAAAATTCATATTTTGGCATTGCAACACTCGTTACCGGAATGGAAGTATCGGAACAATCCGCTAGAGAATTTCTTCAGATAGTTTAAAAAATTGGGCCCCTGTTTCGTGGTCAACACATAATTATACCTCAGTATTTTTATACTATTTAGTATGCTGTTTGTATTTCCAATGCCATATCCGTGTTGCAATTATTTGCGGTATTATGCGTACAAACAGGAAATTCGATATTTTGATTGATTGATTTGAACCACAATCACACATTAATGCGAATTTTTCTTAGTGCCTTGTTGTCGTGGATGTGACTGTATAGGCCCACAGATTTGTGTATATATAATTTGAGTATATTTGTTTTATTAGGCCTGACTAATATTGTTCAGTTATCTTCAGCTAATTCCAGGAGGATATTCTGCGAAATGATTCCATGAGCATGAAACGCGATGTTCATCTAACTTTTTCTTGCATAAATTAATGACGATTTTATTTTTATATAAATCTCTTTCGCGACAGCAATATAAACATATCAAAGAAAAGAATATATATATATATATATATAATGCAAAACAGTAGCTGTACCAACATGCAAACGAGTGTTAGATACAAGTTTTACCCTTAGCTGCAGTATTGACTTGCCAGTCGCTGCGCCATAGTGACGTCAGCGCGCACCACTCGATTTACCGTTACTCAAACCGGCTCGCTCGGGCCAACCTCCCTTTGCTAGAAGGCTTGCTGCTAGCCCTCAAACATATTGCTGTTATCGCAGAGAGTAATCTGCTAGAGGCAATGGGTCGTTAGAGAGGCGGGCGGATGACCTGGCCAGCTCACTGACACTCTGTGGTTCTGTGAATGGATGACAAGCTGTCTGTGAAAGAGGGGGAGGGGGGAGAATAAGACTGTGGTGCCATCTAGCGGATGGTTAGGAAGTATTTACAAATCAGTTGGCAGTGCGCTCTGGACGGCAGAGAATCACACTACTTCCCACTTGACTTTTACCTTAATGGTAATATTTCATATACACAGAACTCTCAAAATGAAATTAATGTGTTCTTATTAACAGAATAACTTCACTAAAAATTTGAAAAGATATTTACTTCTACATTATATACAAAAATAAGTGTAACGTTCGTAAGTTAAGTTGGACATGCGAGTAAGGGTATGGGGTTGTAACGTAAAATAATTTTTTTTCCATATTCTTTGTTATTAACTCATCAGATTTGTTTTCTAGAAGAAAGAAATGTATGACCCGTCCTCAATAATTTGAGTTTTAATACAAGCATATCATCTGTAATATTACAAATATATTTTTTGCAGATTTAACAAGAAAACTGTTTGTAGTTCTACAAAGTATTTTCTTGGCAACTGGGTTTCCAAGGATTTTTCTTGTAAAAATACAAAATATTTTTTACAGTGTAGGACATTTTTCAATGCACTGTTTATTATATAATTTATATTACATGTTAACATTGCTACAGACCTAATGAACAGTATTCATGCGTCAATAAAGCTAGTGCGAAAGTTATGAGAAACCTAAATACGCAATTAATAATTATAATGTGTATGAAACAAAAAAAAAAAAAAAGAAGATTCAAGCGGCCACCGGTTGGGACATTACATTTTTAGATAGGAGAAAAACTATATTTCTTCTACTTATACTGTTTCTACGACTACTTACGACGCCTACGACTATGTTGGCAAGACGAATACTTCAACTTATAATTATCTGTCAACATTTATTTAAGCACTCCGTTGTTTAATAAGCTAGTAACAGTATAAAAATAAAGACGAGCAAGAAATAGTACCTAACTTTAAAACAATTAATGAACTACAAAACGCCTCCAGCACGCGATTCCTGATCAAATGTGTAGGTTCAAATTATTAATTAATATAAAGCAAATAAAATTAATACAGCGTAAACACTCTCCGCCCTGTTATACAATCCTACAAAACCTACACCTGCAACATGTATGTACCCATGTACTGAAACTTTACTGTGTGGCAAACTTTGCAGCCATACAGGTAACATCGCTGGTTCGTTTTCCGTTTAAGAATTATGACGCAATTAAAGCGCAAAAGTGAAGAGTTTTGGACGGCTCTTAAAAGCGAGGTCTTGAGAGAAAGCGCGAAAACCCTTTCGGTTATAATTACCTATTTATATTTTGTTGCATAGGACACAACTTTGTATTTCGTGTATGTTATAAAAAAGTAGTGGCAGCACATTGTTGTAACAGATAAAGAAACACAAGGAGTTATTTACACTGCTGCGGCCCTTATTAATTATTAACAAGCTTACCGATGACAAAATGCTTGCGATCACTCCTTTTGCAATGCTTATACTATCACCAACATGAGTCTTTTTTTACAAAACCTTTGTCAAGAATACAACATTTATCAACGCACATTTCCGTTACACACACACTCATAATATATACAAACATCCATGAGAAATACATACAGCAACTGCAAATGATCCATGATTGTATAAACTTATATCCCATGCATGGGTTTGAAGAAAGTATTCTACGGGGCAAACATGTTTCATCTATCTTCCGCCTCTAGTCCATAAAAAAATTAATAGACGACTTAAAAAATTAACGATTTCGAGTAGACCCAAAAGTTATTAGGAGCTTGAACAAAACCACAATATTTAATAGCTTTGAAGCTTCAGGAATGTAGTTTTGCCATAGTCGTTTGATGACATACCACTGAACATATTTAACATGAAGCATACCTGAGGTGTGGGAGACAGTGAGTAAAATATAACAGAATAATCTCGGTTCCGAATGACAACAACCTGTTTTTAAATGTAAGAAAAGTTAAGTTATAGTATTTCAGTTGTTCCTCTGACAGATGTCAAATATTAACATAAAATAATAAACAGACGCCCAGGTTTATCTAACAAATAAATCTCCTTGAACATAAAAAATAGAAAACATAAATTATTTTATTACGAAAATTGTACAAAGCAGTACTCTCGTTAGTTACTAGGTAACTTCATCAACTACTTTGAAATATCTACTACTGGTAGAAATTAATTGTTATTCCAGTTTATTATGAAATACGTGTGAAAATAATGTAATGCGTACAAATGAGTGAAGGAATGCAATGACAAAAATATTTATGTATAGTAATGCTTTCAGTGAAGTATTTGTAGAGTACTGAAAGGGAAGACCGGCAGTCGCCCGAGAGTACATCTTCGGCGTGGAACCACAAAAACTAGAATTCTGTCGAGATGTGCTACCAGACTCAACAGGCTACAAGTTACGTAGCCACCGAGGCCGCGTTTCAAGTCGTGGACGAGGGAGATTACAGCGATACCGCAGCCACTTCCTATAAATACTTATCTCTTTGCGTTTCGACCCACGGTTTCGCCTTCAGCGTCGTTCCACCCAAAAACTCCACACACACACACACGCACACACACAAAAGCAGAGTCGACTCATTCGACAGCTGCCTTCCTATCTGATGGTGACTTGGTAAGTGGATTCGATAGTATTTAATCGGCATTACCAACAATCTTGCACAATCTTCCATGCATAATTGAACTGCTATTCAAATACGTATTATACTTTCAAAATTCGTGTTTATAAAAGTCGATGAACCTTAATCAATTGTTCCATCAGCTTGAATAACTCCTCTTGATGTTTTCACTTGACAGATGATTCGACACGCCACGAACACGAATCCTTGATAAACAACGAAGATAGTACACCCCTGTCGCCTCGTCCGTAATTGTTGAAAATTTTCTGTTCCTACAAAATAAAATACGAGAAACTGCTCCTGGCGGGATTTGCTGCATTTACAATCATCGTCCTCGGGTTGACTTGAAATTTGCACGTGATACATCCCAATTTCGTCTTAATTCTCGTTATTACTACGTCAATTTGAAGGTCAAGATTGGCGGTCAATACCCCAAACCTAAAAGGCCGTTATGCTCACGGATCCTCGGCAAGCTCCGGACCTGACGGATAATATTCGTTTCCCTCGGGATTTATTTCAGTTCTTTTGCCCTTCATCATTCCACAGTTCCTCCTGCAGCCCGTGAACCCACCCTCCCAGCCCGTGGTGGGAAGAATGGGAGGTGAACTCAACTGGTTAACAACTTGGAACGTTTCTACGCATCCCGTCCGTCGCCTGGTTTGCACTCGGGGTGACGGCTCCTGCGCGTTTGCCTGGCGGAGTTTGACGCGCCTTCACTTAAACTGCCGTTATTAAGTAACCAACGGGTAAAAATCCCTCCAAAATTTGTTTTTTTTACGCTGTGGAGAGTATGACGATGTTAAATATTCATGTTTGATGTATGTGACGTTTATGCTTTCACATAAGAAAAATTCTAATTTTTACATGCTGTGCACGATGTTATTAAAATAATATTTTATGGCTAATAATTTTACCTATAAAACTTGCAACTTGCGGTGTACTTCAAACTTTTGTCAGTACCTGGCAAGCAATTTTNTGTGTGTTGAGAAAGGCGCGGAGTTGTGCCTCGCGCGCTCGTGCCTTTCACACCGCCGGGAATTGAAATGTAAACTTATCTTCTTTAGTTTTCAAGCAAAGCATATACATTGTTGTTTTTACAATATTAAAATTGTTAACATCATGAAATAATATTCAAGTCTTACTTGTAAATAAATGCTGTTTGTCATTAAGAAGAGTCGGTATATTTATAAGACCTGCATTTATTGACTGGGTAGAAAATATATGCCAGATCATAAAGAGTGCGCTTTTTAAATTAATATGATGTACTTAATCCTACTATCGCTGTAATAAAATATTTTCCCCTGAGAGCACTTTTCTATGCGTACAGCTAGTCATACTTATCAGTGCCAGGTACAGCGTTTTTGTAATTACCGGTATATCTGAGGGTAAGGCTACTTACGAGCTTCGTTTGATATGCGAATATACTAAATATTCAAAGTAATAGTTCCGAATAAAAAGTAGAAAAATGCACGGAAATCCATGTTTATTTTATATGATACATTTTCATCATGCACAGAAAATCAGAAAACTCAGAACGTATTTACATAAAAAGCCACATATACTTTACCGAAACTGTAAGTAGTTCTAAAAGACAAAATTTCTACACTGTATATTTGTAATGTAAGCCAAAGTAGAACAAAACATTATGTTCCTTGACACAATAAAAGTTTACATAACTGTTTTAATCTACATTCATGCGTTCACCAAATTTTGGTTTAGAACATACAGTTTACACAAATCAATACCAAATGTTACATAATCTTTTTCACGAAAATAGCTGAAATTACTGAACTTCAGGCACACTCACTGAATGAGCATTTTTTGTACGTTTTATATAGTTTAGTGGGTTTAATTGCACTATTATTTGTTAAAATGTCTTTATTTTCTTCAATCCTTTCCTCCTAACAGCATTGACACCGCTAGCACGTTGTTTATTGATTACTTTTATGCGAATGTATGTACGTGTTTTTACGAAGTGGTAAATGACTTCTCGGAGAATGCAATTTGAATTTTCGATCACTGCTTACGTTACCAAATTTATTATGTCATTTTCTTTACTAAAAAATTCTCTATGAACTTTCGAAATACCGGTTCTGCTAGCAGTAACGTTTTCAGTAACTGTTCACTCGGTTCTCCAAGTCTTCCTTTGTTAACAGTTTTTATTCAATCATTCTCAGTAATTTCTTCTGGTGAAACACTGAGGCCTGGATATAATTTTCTATATTTGTGGGCTACATGCCCTGCAACATACCTCAGTCCCTTTATTGATACGACATTAACGCATTCTTGAAAGACAGCATCATTTGTATCATTGCCCGCATTATTGTCTTCATTTGATTGAGTGACGTCTTCAATAAGGTCTGACAAATTGATACTTTCCAGCATGTTGGTAGTGGCACATTCGTTGTTCTCATTTGTTCGTGATTTGCCTGGCTTTGAAAGATCCTGTGAAGTTGTTTTTGATAGACCCTCTCCTTCATTATTGTCTGTGGTGTTGCGGTTTCTTGTAAATACAGATGTGGAATGTATTCCCGGCACATACCAACGCATTCTGTACTTGAAATCAAGTAGTGTTGGGTGGTCGTTTGCACATCCCATGCTTCTTACATAAGAAAATAAATTTTCAAGTACGTCTTGGTTTAATTGATCAGTTAGTAAATAAGTGATGCCATATTTTTACTTTAAATAATGAATAAAATTCCTTAAAGAGGTGTTTGTAACACGAATTCCTAACTGAAATGGTCTTTCATTCCTGTGGCCCATCACTCGTACTAAGCATATAAATTCGTCCATTACTGACAACATTTTGTCATGTTCCAGTTTGTTCAATCCGTATGCAAGCTTCCTTTTGTCTGTCTTAAAAGTGTAACTGCTGTTAATAACATCGAACCAGTCGTTAAATAGCTTGAGGTGCTGTAGCTTCCCAAGGTTCTTTCAGTAATTGCTTTCTACCAAGAAAATCTAACCCTTTACTTGTAGTATTCGACAGAAACTGCGCTGCTGTCTTTACTTTCTGTCTTTGTGTTCTTGAAACGTCTAAATGCTGCTGGGAACTTTTGAATGCAATCTTAAGGTCTTGAAGGGACATATACAGAGGTTCTTGAACGCAAGATTTCTGTATTTTTTCGCTGCTAGGAGATTCAAAACCCTGATCTAGAAAGTGATTTCTGGCAAGTTTAAGTAAGTGAGGTGTTATCTTGACTCATCAGAGGGATTAGGAGAGGATAAATATATTCCATTAATTTTAAGCTCTTTTCACACACTCCTGTATGATCCTACCATGTCACTTGTAACAGGCATAACAGGATAACCGCATGCCTCTACTTGTGTTGTAAGTTCTTTAAAAATATTTGCAGTCATCGGAGTATCGAAGCCATAACAAATGGGCTGCTTCCATTTACCTATAATTCCATGAGCCATAACTACTCGGACGGTTGAGTGTAGGCCTACCATTTTTTCGTTCTTTGTTTCAAAACAGAGCAGGTTTGAAACATGCATTTCATAGTACGATATGGCAGTTGGCGCGTTCTCTCTCTCTCTCTGAAAATGTTGTGCCTTTCTGTTTCATCAAAATAATAACATCAGCCAATATCCCTGGACTACAGTCGATCTTAGAAGATAACCTGCGCAAAGGTGCGATAGATGGCAACGGATACTGCAGTTTATTTCGAAGATATCTATAAGCTTTACCACTCACACTCATTAGAGAAATTGCTGCAGCAATATCTTCATTAGACCGAAGTATTATTATTTTCTTATTGAGTATGATTCTTATTTGGCCAGGTGTAAAGTAAGGAGACAGAATTTCTCCGACTTTTACAGTAACATTCTTGTTCATCTTACTCTTTACTGTTCGCAAATTATCCATTGTTATATGTTTTTCTTTCTTCAATTGTGTGTTAGAAACAAGGAGATTTTCGTATTTTCCATTCAAGAGAGAACTTTTTTCTTCCAGTTATTTTATTCTCATTGACATTTTCAGTAGTAAATCTTCTGAAACCTCTACTTGTGTACTGTAAAATACAGTAATTTATGCAACAAATGCTCCAATAATCGTATAGAAATCTAGCAGAAAACTGTATATATCGTCAGTAATTAGCGGTCTTCCATTTTCTGAGAAGCTATGATAATAGCTGGTAGAAGACGAAATTACTAGATTTTACGGGATTCCAACACGCAGTATAATATTTAAAAAAAAATGTGTTCCAAGTCAGTGAGGGGTGGAAGTCTTAATAAAAATAAAATAACTAAATTCAATAATTATATCTATTTTCAATGCTTGAAACAGTCAAACATCTGTTATTTACCAGTCTGAGCGTACTGTTAATTCTGATTATTCTTACTGAACGCAATATTTAATTATAATCTCCATTTCAATTAAAATCTTTATAACAGTCTTTACTCTTGCTAACGTCTCTTAAACTGCTCCAATTATGTCCACACGTTTAGTTAAAACTGTATATTTCCACCGTCCCGAAAGTCTTTTCCCTCACGTTCCAGTCCCCAGTCACGCAGATCAGTCTCACCCTTCACTGCACACAAGCTCGTCGACGCATTCTCGCAGATCGCTGCAGTCGTCCCTCGCCGCTCCGGAATCGCTCAACCGTCACTTAAGAGCCAAACTCTCGGCTCTTAATCACTCCCGCTCGGAGGCCCACACGTAGAATTTATACTTGAGGTAGGTGCCGTCTAGAACGNGGTCACACAAGACGCCAAACTCTCGGCTCTTAATCACTCCCGCTCGGAGGCCCACACGTAGAATTTATACTTGAGGTAGGTGCCGTCTAGAACGTTCTCGGCAATTCAAGTTGTTCTGGGAAAGGTAATTGTGATGAAGACGGCATTCTTGCGTGATAAATTAAGAATATGAGCTTCTCAGTGTCAGCGAGGCGCAAGCTGCGATAAGTTTATCGGTGTATGCGGCAGCGTCCTTTATGATAGCCCGCTCGATTCGTCTGACGATAAAAACTTGACCTACAACTCTCGGCGCCTTCCCACGTGAAGGAAACGCCAGCCAGCGACTTGCAACACGCAACAATATGTACAAACAGTTTTGACAAATTAACCGTAATGATCGCGGAGATGAAAATCTGAACAAAACTTGAACCTACGAGTTTCTTGTAGGGAAGTTTACCAACCAAATTTACACTGGCTGGTGTAGTCTTAGTGTTTCAAAATGTATTTTCGCCTGTATTAAACTACATAGTCTTAGTAGTGGGTGTTTTACATGGCAAGCATATTGAACTCTTCATTACATAGGTAACTGGTTCGATCCCCCAACTGGTAGCAGTGGGAATGTTAACGTTCAGAAAACAAAGTAAGTACTATGTGTTTGCCCATTCTTTCTGCACAATCACACCCCAGTTATCCAAAGCATATATATATATATATATGTATGGAAATCAATCTACGTACGTATGCCTTTTTTATTCCCAAATTAACACAACATGTGTTTTAAATGGTTCCATGAACGAAGCGTAACGAATATTTTTGGCAGCAAACAGAAAATATGTGTCATCGTAAGCATATGACATAAAACTAGCTATTTCCAAAACCATGACAATTGTTTTCGCATTACAATCCATGATTAAAAGTTGCAATAACCGTTTCGCAATTTATGAACGGACCCGAAATACATTTTAGAGGGCGACTTCTACGCTATCAAAATTCAACATGCATCAAACACCTGTATTGGAGGTCGGACTCGAACCCATGAGCTCCAGCTTTATCAGAAATAGCGCAGCTTCAGTGGCCACACGAAACTCACAGTGTTCCTCCGCGGATAGCAGAGTTCAAGCCCCCAAAAATACGAGCTCAAATCTTCACATGTGGAAAACGTGATGGACGTCGCCGTTAGGTTTTATAAGGGTGCTTCTGTTTTCCCCAACATATGCAGTTCATCGCTTATCTATTAGTTCATTTCAAGTTGCTCTTCAAGAACCAAGGCATACAAGGGAAAGGTTGCATCTCAACAGTAAAACGAGATNATTAGTTCATTTCAAGTTGCTCTTCAAGAACCAAGGCATACAAGGGAAAGGTTGCATCTCAACAGTAAAACGAGATAAACTTATCTTACTCATATGTTTGTCAAAGTAGCTTCTACGGTACAGCCAAAGTTAGGCACTACAAATGTTCACTTTCTTATGTTGGCAGACAAGGCATATGACGTCACCAACCTGCATTTTATTTTTATTTCTGGCCAATATCATTGAGTGCGTCGTTTATTCGCAATCTATTGTATACCACAAATGCATTCGAGATAATATAAATTATAATCATTCATGTGAAACACAACTTTATAAACCATTTCACGATATCATTCATGAAAACACACGTTCACGAACTATCACATATGAAAGGCACATATAGAAAGCTGTGCTATCACCATCATAATTAATATTTAAATATGCACACCAAGCACGTGTTTGTACATCAGGAAAGATAAAATCTACATTACTGTGTATTGTATACTTACACGATGTGCAGGTAGTAAATATTTTGTTAAAAACTAAAGTTGCAAGACCGTAGAACGTCGACTTCGGGTTTCTTCTGTACGGATTCGTTTTCAATAGCCAAGATGGTAGGGCCTNGTTGCAAGACCGTAGAACGTCGACTTCGGGTTTCTTCTGTACGGATTCGTTTTCAATAGCCAAGATGGTAGGGCCTATTCAGAGACGACAGCTGCCAACTATCCCCTCCCGAAATGTCACTGAGGCGAGTGCTATCTGCATGATATTATGCTCCGCTTAGCCGCGGTGTGCGCAACTGTTCCCGCCTGGCTCCGAGTCTTGTCTGCAAACATCTGGTAGGATTTGACGTGATTATAATTGCGGAATCGGCACGGGACTCTAGGCCACATCGTAACNCTTGTCTGCAAACATCTGGTAGGATTTGACGTGATTATAATTGCGGAATCGGCACGGGACTCTAGGCCACATCGTAACAACACGGACTTGCCTTTAAAAAAAAACGCTTTAAATATTTTGTAAATATTCTCCCTACGCATTCTCAGGCGTATGGTTGCTGACGCCACGACAGCGCCAATAGTCCAGTCATTTTATGAAAAAATGTGGTAGTTTTATAGACCAACTGCAAGAAAGGTTTTTTTTTTTACATCAAAAATTGCAGATTGCAGACCAAAATCCACTCGACTTTGCCCGCTGTTTTTCCGGGATTTTCCCCGGAAAAACGCCAATAAAATCAATAAGTCAAAAACGGTGCATCTTACGACAAAGAATGCGAAGACAAAAATTGAAGAACACAACATTTTCTGAAACATATCTAAAATTAGCAAAAAANTCTTACGACAAAGAATGCGAAGACAAAAATTGAAGAACACAACATTTTCTGAAACATATCTAAAATTAGCAAAAAACCGACCCATAAAATATACATTTATTTTTCAGGATTCGTCCCGAAAAAAATAATAAAAAAATTAATGATCCGAGAATTGCGTGTCTTACGACCANTCTTACGACAAAGAATGCGAAGACAAAAATTGAAGAACACAACATTTTCTGAAACATATCTAAAATTAGCAAAAAATCGACCCATAAATTATATTTATTTTTCAGGATTCGTCCCGAAAAAAATAATAAAAAAATTAATGATCCGAGAATTGCGTGTCTTACAACCAAAAATTCAAAGACAAAAATAAAAAAATAAACTAAATTCCCTATAATGTATCTCAAATTAGTTGAGTCGGATGTTTCGCGCAATTGTAAAACGTTATTTAAAAATGGTTTTGGCGGTTTTCGACAGGACAGCAGAGTTTGCGAGTGAAGGATTCTACGTCTTCGACAATGTGAAAACAATTCTTATGTGCAAATACTGCAACGTTATAATAGAGTGGCAAAGGAAAGACACGTGCACGAAACACATAAAAACAAAAGGAATCAGTACAACGAGAAAGTTAGCACAAATTAAAATCATACGTTATTAAAAACCAAATAATAAAGAGCGGATATTAGTAAAACAAGACAAATAAATGAATTATTATTCAACAACACATGGAACGAAGGTTAGTAAACAAATGGCCGCGTTACTTTCACCTTGAGCGTGATCATGTGACTATGCAAGAAACGTTGTGATCTAAATACGTTAGCATCACGTAATTAATAATTGGCATAATAAGATGCAAGTCTTTTCGACACCCATTTGTAAGCGATAAATTAACAATTACGTTAAAACTTTGGAACTATTTCCTCTCTTTAAGCTGGCAACCTAACGACATAACTGTATCCGCGCTCGCCGCTGTTTGTAATGTTATATGCATGTAGCTAACGACTAGGGTGTTTTTTCATACGTTCATTTTCAAAAGTTTCTTCCAGTCGTGAACCGACTGTAGCAATATATATTATACTGACAAAACCAGAAAATAGTCTATTGTGCAATTTTGTGCACGGACAAAATCCATTTCATACATTAATGAGTTTTCTAGGAGGCATTGAACAAGTCAATTTAACGTTTTTTCTGGGACAAATCCCAGGACAATAGTACGAAAAGTTACTTAGATTGTGGATATCATATTAAAAAATTGGTGTTATTTTATTTTAGTCTGCGCACTTTTGGTCGTAAAACACACTGTTTCGCATTATTAACATTTTAATAGTTTTTCCTCGACAAAGACCGGGAAAATAATAAGGAATATTATGTTGATTATGGCAAATTTTGGATTTTATATAGAAAATTTCATTTTCTTTAACTTTTGTCTGCGTTTTTTTTGTCGTAAAACGCGCTGTTTTCGACTTATTATATCATTTTTTTATCGTTTTCCAGGAAAAATCCTGGAAAAATAGTGGGAAATGTTTAACGGATTTTGGATGTTATGTGGGAAATTTTTTTTGTCTGCGCATTTTTGGTTATAAAACGCACCCGTTTTCGATTTATTATTTTTTTTTATCGTTTTCAGGGGAAAATCCTGGAGGAATAGTGGGAAATATTTGGTGGATTTTGAATGTCATATGGTAAATGTTGGTTTCTTTTATTTTTGTTTGCGGACTTTTGGTCCTACAACGGAAATTTTTCGACTTTTCAATTTCTTTTATCGTTTTTCCGGGAAAATCCCCGGAAAATAGTGGGAAATGATNTAACGGAAATTTTTCGACTTTTCAATTTCTTTTATCGTTTTTCCGGGAAAATCCCCGGAAAATAGTGGGAAATGATACGCGAATTTTGGTGGATTTTGGATGTGCTAATATACAAATTGTTCTGCGAATTTTGACGAAATAAAACCTTTTTTTGCAATTTGTCCATGTTATTTTCGCATCTTTTCCGGACTACATACACTCAAGAGCCAAAATAACTGGTACACCTGCCTAATATAGTGTATCCCCCCTCCCCCC